>JABMDO010001189.1:0-32704 GCA_014851415.1 Cnaphalocrocis medinalis
TTTATGGAAATCGGTGTTTTTAGTACCTAATCTCAGTTGCTTTGATCTCAAATAATTCTCTAAAATAAATCTTAACCATTAACCAGGCTATACCATATGAGACCACCAGATTTTGAACTTTATGCAGTTATGATAAGGTTGAAAACCAATGAAAAAAAAATATGTCTAGTTGCCTGGTTAAGGGTTAATAAGTTTGGTTTGGTATGGTCTTAGCGTAACATTGCCGGTTGCATCCAAAGCCTTTTTACCCGACTACGGCGAAGCAAAAATGAGGGTTATGTTTTTAACCTGATCTACAGGTCAAAATCATAAGTTTCATAATGCTCAATGTTTTTGGCTAACGCCGGCTAATTCTCGTTTTAATATGTATTTTATAGTCTTGTTTTGTAGGACAAGAGTCGGCTCGGGTAGCTAAGCCAGCGGAGTAAGTAAGTAAGTAATTATTATTTGTTTGGGGTTGCGATCCCTTCCCAGTTTCGTTGGGACCAAGTACTTCCCAGATATAGATGGTGTACCTATCTATATATTTATTTTATTTTTATGGTATAGGTAGGTAGCAGACGAGCAGGCGGATCACCTGATGGTAAGCAATTGCCGCCGCTCATGGACACTGCAACACCAGTGGAGTTACAAGTGCGCTGCCACCTTTTATCCCCTTATCCCTCCGGTACCCTCACTCACTCGGCGAAACACAGCACAGGGGCTGCTTCACTCTGTAAACATTTACGTTTCTTTAACCATTCCTCTAACCATGTCTCTACTACCGACCATTCTGAACTTTTTAGTTAAGTTCTACGACTTTTGGACATTCTTACTCTTCGAGTGTCACATGTATCTTTTATATGTAATTTAAGGATAATAAAATTAAGAAAATTTTATTTGAAATTGACCATTTCGGTGAAATCCGAGTTTCTACGAACTCCCATTTGGTAGGTGAATATTCCCTCTCTACTTTCACCAGATGTTTTTTTTAATATTGGTTTCGCCGAATGCTGAATTTTTGCAAATCCTCTTTTCCCTACAGCCAGACCACACATTAAGCACTTCCACATAATCCCTCTGATTCAGATCGAGTTCGTCACAGGGTAACGGGTTTAATTGAAATTTTTCCCGACAAAAACGGGTGACCTAGAAAACAGCTAATAAATGGGAAGGACATCGCGGCGTAGTGCTGTCTCACTCTTTTTTATAATCGGGACGCACTTGGTATGGAATAGAGTAAATGACTAATTTTTTTTTATGTGTTTAATCGAAAGACCCCTCTATTTAAGAAATTGTTGAAATAATTATTTGATTCTGATTTGAATTACCTGAGATATCACAACTTTAATAGCACATATTCATCTAATTAAAATTTTAAAATGGTTATAAATGCTTAAAATTTATGTTAAACATATTCATATTAATCAATAATCATGTATTACTTCTTTATATTATAGTAAAGTAGTTACGCAGAGCGTTGTCTCCTGGCACAGGCAATTCAAAGCCTAAAAGGAGGCTTCAAAAACATATAATTAAGTATGAAGTAATTAATAAAGAAATATTTGATTTTGATTTGACATATTTTACGCAGGTCCAAAAACGCTCTATACAAATGGCTACTAGCGTGTGACGTCACACGCAAGTATCTTGTATTCGCGTCTAGTAAATTTTGTTTGGTAGCTATATCAAATGTTTCGTTTATGTACAGTGGCCAGCACATCAAGTTACTACAATCTGTCAAATTTCCTCAGTTGATATTGAACCCAAAGATTTTACACTATAACAAGATGGTGTACTATGAAAATGAATGCAATGTTAATTTCGATTCTATGCAGTGAGAATAAGGATTACTTTGAAATGCCAAATCGCTTTACAGAAAATCGAGCCGAGCGAGATGTCGATCTGCAGGAATATGTCTTTGTCTAATGGGTTGCCATCATAAAAAAAAAACCTTTGTGGTATAACTTACGCAAAGTTTATATTTCTTCTTCTGGGGAACTTTCAAAATATTGGAATAATTTAAAGGAATGATACGTTGGAATTAATAATGTCTTTTTTATTTTTTTAATTTTAAACCATGATAAACGACTAGTTTTATGTAAGAGTCGGTGATATGGTAGTTTTAATTATAATAAATATGCAACACTTGCGTCTGGACATCACCATTATGGCGGCGGCAAAAATAATTTGAATGATTGTATTATTGTGGCGACAAAAATAAAGTGTAAAAATTGTGCTAATTTATTTAATGATGGTTCTCACTTGTTGTGTGATAGGATGCAAAAGTGAATCATATAAAGATTGCGGTGTATCTTTTCATAAGTAAGTATTTAGTTAAAGTTTTATTTTTGCATTGAGTAGGGTGTCCATTTCGCTTGTCATCTAAAGACTGGATTTTTACTGTTTCAGATTTAAAAAGAATGAAGAAATTAAAAAAAGGTGGCTTACCGTCATACCGGGAAAAATCACTAAACATTCAGCTGTTTGCGGCTTGCACTTCACAGGTAAAGATTTCAAGACCCATCCTGCCGCATCAAGGAAAATGTTGGAAGTTAAGGCTGTACCTTCCATCTTTCCCGTTGTAAGTATTTCCGAATTGGGTTAATAATGTTTAAAGGTAACTTTAAAAATGTTATTAGACAGAGGTGACTAAAAATAATGATGACAATGTGAAATTAAACTTGAGTGAGACATGTGAGACATGTAAAGCAATATAAATTTAATATTTTGTTAAATTAAATAATGCTTTTATAAAGACACCGGGTTTTCATTTATTTCAAATTTGCATTAGAGAGATTTGATCCCCTATGATCAAGTCTACCTGTTACTGGGATCAAGTCTCCCAGAATAGGGGACACTTGATCCTTTTGGAAACTTCTGGGAAAATGCAAAAAAAATATATAGAAGCACTAATAAATATAATAAATAATCAAATAATGAGGAACAGTAGTTAACAAAATTGCCTACCTATGTACGATTTGTTTTTATAGAACTAATAATGGGGATCAAGAGTCCCAGTTTCCCCAAGAGTTTGTGAAAAAAAATTAATTTTAGTCAATATTCTTGCTCCATAGAACCTTCAAATCGTAAAGTAGTACGAGTACGTTGTATGAACATACGCTATGGCCGGTTAATGTGCCGCAGAGTGTATTATTATAGGAAGGTAAATAGAAAATCTAATAGGGCTAGCACAAACTTTTCGAAAAGTCGGTAGTCTCTTCGTATCGTACGTATACATAATAAGGAATTTTAATTTGGAACTTGTGTTTTTTTCATACAAAATTGCTCATAAATACTCAAACGATACTTTGAAACGTTCGTGCTAGCCCTTCTAGTTTGAATGGGCTTCACGAGTTTCCTAGGAAAGCGATGGCCGACTCCCACGTGGGTGGACTGAGTTTGACAAACAATAATTGTAATCGAAAATCTAAATCGTGTGGTCACCTTATTAGAGTAGGATGCCAATCAAGTTAAAGACATCTCACGAGGCTCGAATGCAAGTGATGAGTACGCCATCTAGTTATAGTGTAAAATCTTTGATTGAACCAAACACGTTTGACATAAAAGTGAGGTTCGATTGAAGAAATTTGACAAATTGTAGTAACTTGATGTGCTGGCCACCGTACCAGGTTTTATAATACAAGTTTGTGTATAATGTATGGGTAGCTCAATGGTATAATTATTTTTATAATATTATAAACTTTAAAAATGGACTTGCCTATGAACCGGCTAGAGTTTATATTTTTAACTGAAAATGTAGGCTATTGGTTCTTATTTACCAATATTTTGGTAAAGTATCAATATTTTTTACTATATAGAGATTAGTCAAATACCCTATAACAGCCTGTATACGCTCCCTCTAGCAAAGACGTTCATTATAGAAATCAAGTCATTTATTTGACACCAAACAATAGAATCGTACTTAATAATTGGAATGTATTTTTTTTCCAAAATTCCATGTCATTGACCGAAATGGTGGTTAATTACCTAAGCACTACATGATAATAATAAAAAAAAAATTCAATGTTCGGTAGAAAACTACATTCCGAACCATCTATATCCATACTAATATTATAAATGGGAAAGTGTGTCTTTCTGTCTGTCTGTATGTTTGTCTTTCTTTCACGGCAAAACAGAGCGATAAATTGACGTGATTTTTTAAGTGGAGATAGTTGAAGGGATGGAAAGTAACATAGGCTACTTTTTGCCTCTTTCTAACCCCCCATTTTGGGGTAGTCATTGATATGACACTAAACATTTGTTGATGTTTGTTTTTTAGTCTATGTAGATCAGCATCACTGACTAAAATTGTAGTCATATAAACCCCACATCATAATAATAATAAAATTTAAATGTTCGGCAGAAACCTATATTCTGGACCAGTGGTAAACATTTCTGTACTTACATTCATAAGTGTTCTGTATGGACCAAAATGAATTGAATAAACTATTTTCGTCCCACTTGAATAATACTCATCCCTGGCTTTATCGCACGGGGAATCTTATTACATGCAATATCTTCCTGATGGACATCAGAAACTATGAGCATAAACAATTTACGGAAGGTCCAAACGTCTAGCCCAACAATCGGAATGTCCCACTTGACTCCTAATTCGTTCATAGCCTCGTCGCACAGGGACACTTATAATTGCAATCTTTGCCTGATGGACATTGGAAACCTAAAAGCATAAACTTTTCAAATACGGTCCCGCCATCGATCTTCCAACCGTGGGAGAGCCACGCTTCGGCATGAATGAGCCCCGGAGTGTTACCACGGCCTCACAGAAGACCGGCGTGAAGCAGCACTGTATTTCGTCGAGTGAGTGAGGGTACGGGAGGCCCTATTGGGGGGAAAGGGGGTTAAAGGTTGGCAGCGCACTTGTGACTTTACTGGTGTTACAGGTGTCTATGGGCGGCGGCCCTCGCTTACCATCAGGTGATCCTTCTGCTCGTGTGCCACATCCTTATCCTTACTTCCTTACTATCCATACTAATATTATAAATGCGAAAGTAACTCTGTCTGTCTGTCTGTCTGTCTGTCTGTCCTTTCTGCTACTCTTCCACGCCAAAACTACTCAACGGATTTAAATGAAATTTGGTATACAGATAACCTAGACCCTGAGAAAGGGACATAGCTACTTTTTATTGCGAAAAAGGGGGTTGTAAGGGGTTACAAGGGGGGTAAAAAGTAACTTTTCCACGCGGACGAAGTCGCGGGCGGCCGCTAGTAATATTATAAATGCGAAAGTAACTCTGTCTGTCTGTTACTCTTTCACGCCAAAACTACTCAACGGATTTAAATGAAATTTGGTATACAATATCTAGACCCTGAGAAAGAACATAGGCTACTTTTTATTGCGAAAAGGGGGGTTGTAAGGGGTTGAAAGGGGGGTAAAAATTTACTTTTCCACGCGGACGAAGTCGCGGGCGGCCGCTAGTATCAAATAAAATTAAAACGATACCAACATTCGGGACGTCCCACTCCAACCCTCCCCCGTCCCTAGCCTCGTCGGGCGGGACACTATTACTTGCAATCTGTGGCTGATGGATACTAGCCTCACAATGGGATTCGTTTAAGGGAACGTTCTACCTCCTTTCTGCCTCTGAAGAATATCACGGTTTAGTACGTATCGATCTTGGGTGATAGTAAAAGTAAAGGAAAGTATCAGCTTATACAGGGCAAAGGCCTCCATCATAGAAATCAAGTCAAGTTAGTAGAAATATAGAAAGCGGTTTTTTATTATATTTTTAATTTTAATGATATGTTTACACGATTGCTCGGTAAATACTTATTCTTTATTGTATGGAACAGCCAAATTTCATTTTTCTTATTTTAATGATCGAACATGCTAAAGGGGCCTTCTTCTTCTTTATTCGTGTTGTCTAAGTATTACGATTGAAAATACTTAAATTTATCGGCGTAGTAATATGGTTGAAAATTTCTCCACATGAATCTGCCACCTGCGGTATTTCCGGACCACTACGACCTACAAACCTTCAAGAAAAGGGCATATCTTTCTCTAAAAGGCCGGCAGCGCACCTATGAAGCCCCTGGTGTTGCAGGTGTTCATGGGCGACGGTAATCGCTTAACATCAGGTGATACGTCTGCTCGTCTGCCCCTATCCTATATAAAAAAAATGAATGCCAATGAAGAAATATGTGCTCTGAACATTTAGAGGTGTACGTGTTGGTATTATGCTAATACATAGTGTGTAGGTTTTTTGTTCTTGAGTAGAGATGTAATAAAGGGCTCTCTCTAATTTGTAGTTATACGTTATTACCTAGGGGACTGCCCCGGTTGCGCAGATGGTAATGGCGCTTAGGGTCCCGGGCTCGAACCCGGGTCGGGCCAAGATTCGTACCTGTGTTTTTCTGTTAAGAAACTCTCAGTGTCGGACAAAAGTCTGGATGATGGCGATGTTTTACCCCCGTGGCTCGGAAAGCATGTTAAGCTTGTTAAGTCATGCCTGGTCCTTTTATCTAAATATGAGTAAAGAAATAGGGAGTGCTCTTGCGTCTGTGTACACACTGGTCATTATAAATAAACTAATTACCCGCCCTCACTTCGTTTCGGGACAGTAGTTCCATTGCCCACCAATAGATGGCACTAGGTGTTGATTGCATCGCGCTAATGTTCCGTCTTTTCGGTTTGTATATAAGGTTTGTGGATGTCTATAGAATTTATCTCGTTATAAATAGTATAGACAGAAGTATAGAAGAAGATAGAAGATATCCTGCGTCGATGACTGATCGTTGAGATGGACCGCCATAGCTGGTTAGGTATCCTCCTAACATAATAAATATCCTATTATTATATTGGGTTGTTATTCTAATTGATGACTGGGATTAATTACTGATAGTTTGTAACTAGAAAGTTGAATGTACCGTAACGTTTTACAATATCTCATTTGATGTCCAAAATAAACAAGATTGCTTGAAAACGGTCCAGATGTTGTTAGTTTTATACATAATCATTGCCAAATATTTAAATTGGAGAAAAACACTATATCAAACTGAATAAATCAAATACAAGGATGGTATTTTAGTAGACTTTCTAGTCTTCATATTAAATTTATTATTGCCGTGCAGTTCCTAATCCAGTGCAATAAGATATAAATAGCTATACACTTAAGTACCATGTCATAATAGCTATCTGACTTGTACATATGTACTTGCTGATACGAATGGCATAGTGTTTTATGACAAGGTACTAAAGTGGATAGGTCCTACATCTTTTAAAAGCTATTTATTTATTTATTTAAACTTGATTGCACAAAATTTGTAACAATAGGCGAACTTAATGCTCAGGGGAATTCTCTACCAGTTAACCTTTGGGTCATGCAGAAAAGACAGTGATGCGGCGAAAGCCTAGCACCTAGAAAAGTACGGTAGCCTTACCGTACACGGAGAGAAAAATCTGATTACAATGACAATCTAACCAATCTAACAGCGGGAAAAACAAGCTTCGACATAAATGGACCAGCTCAACTGGAGTGATACCATGGCCTTAAAGCTCAAATGGGGAAAGGGTTTAAGGTTGGCAGTGCACTTGTGATTCTACTGGTGTGGCAGTGTCTATGGGCGGCGGCAATCGTTTACCATCAGGTGATTCGTCTGCTCGTCTGCCACCTATCGCATAAAAACATCTATCTTCATCTTGTGTCACATTACGCAAATGTGTGCCCTTACTCTACATTGGTAAGCTGCCCTAACATTTGTTCTTATGCAACATAATCAAAGAAAAAATTGTTAGCACCAGTTATGTAGAAATCAAAGAAAGCCTCCACCTGGTAACCTCTCCGATTCTTAGTTGACACATGGGCCATATCGGTTTATAAGTGTAAAGAATAAAATGGTTTACGTTTTGTAAAAGTGTGATTTATTTAAGGTAACATTCCAAAACTGTGTAGGGTTTCCATTTATTATATTTATTTTACATACCTACTTAAAAAAAGCGTTACATTAGTTAATAATATCTTATACCTCGATTCATGAATCATGTAAAGTAAAACTGACAGATAAAAATGACAAGTTCTATGCAATTTGGACAATTTTGCGTGTGTCAAATTGAGTGGATAATGTAATGGGGATGAACACATTGACATCTGTCAGTTTACTTTGCTGATTATGAATCAGAGTATAGTTGTCTATGGGCGGCGGTAATCGCTTATCATCAGGCGATCCGTATGCACGTCGATTCGGCATGAATGGGCCGGCTTAGGGGGAAAGGGCGTAAAGGTTGGCAGCGCACTTGTGACTATGTATTGCAAGTGTCTATGGGCGGCGGCAATCGATTACCATCCTATCGCTTCCATCACATAAATAAAAAACGGGAACTGCACGCTAAGATTAGTGATTTTACATTATATTATGTGTGATCCAGATTTATCCCAGATTACTCCACAGTTATGGTATACTTCACACGGTATGCCATGGGATGGGATCTATACTGTTTACTATACACTTTATGAGTTTCCTCGATATCGTCGAGATGACCGGATAAGTGCTAGCAAAGGTTTCCGATTCTTAGATTTCGAGAATTGGGGCAAGCTATTAAAAGGTGTAGAGAGCGTACTAATTTCTGAAAGGCCGGCAACGCATCAACGATCCCTCAGTAGCGCTACCATGAGTTGGCATCGAAAAGTAACATAACGTTACTACAGTCGATAGCGAGTAAACGGGCGTCGAATAGATTTCGATTGAACACGTACGTAATTCTTCGATACCTACCGTGTGACTCGTGGTATTTCCATAAGTTTTGAAATACTATCCTCGCTATCGAAAACTATTACTTTGTCTCTTTCATTGTGATGCATTTGAAAGAGACAGCAATAGTTTACGTTATGTCAGTTTACAATGTTAACTCGTAGCCTAACTCGTAGCGCTACGGAAAACGTTACTCGCTAGCGAATACATTTCGATAGGTTTCTATTTGACAACTCATCCATACTATCCATACTAATATTATAAATGCGAAAGTAACTCTGTCTGTCTGTCTGTTACTCTTTCACGCCAAAACTACTGAACGGATTGAAATGAAATTTGTATACAGATGGTCTAGACCCTGAGAAAGGACATAGGCTACTTTTTATTGCGAAAAAGGGGTTGTAAGGGGTTAAAAATGGGGTAAAAAGTTACTTTTCCACGCGGACGAAGTCGCGGGCGGCCACTAGTACTATATATAAGTGACCGCTAGAGGCACTGTGTACACTTTTTCATAGATTTTTTTTACGCAGATGCTAGCGAGTAGCGAGTTCGGTCACCGTAAACTCATGGTAGCGCTACTGATCTCGCAAATATTCATGGGCGGCGCTTGCTTGTTTGTTGCCTCTTATGGAAAAAAAAGGTGTAGCATTAGAATAGTGAAAAGTTTTTTTTATATTTAGGTGGAAGACGAGCAGACGGAACACCTGATTGTAATTTACAAGTGCACCCCTACTACGTGGTCATTCTCGCCGGGGCGAGGGTGCGGGCCTCGAGCCGAGGCTCTTTCGTGCATCCCTTTTTCCTTCGATTGGGCCTTCGGTGTATTCACTCACTCGGCAAAACAGAGCACAGGCGCTGCTTCACGCTGTGAGGCCACGGTATCACTGCGGTGGAGACAGCCTATTCATACCGAAGCGTGTCTTTCAAATATATAATATTTTGTGAATGGAGCTCTCATTGGCGGAGACACTTTTAACGCGTTAAATGTATCTAGGGATGCTGTGCTGTATCTATGGGTAATTTCCCAAGAGCTGATAGATAGATACTCTGTATTGCACTAAGTTTACCAAGCTTAAATTATGGTCATATCTATAACAACGTAGGCGGTCTTATTGCTAATAGAAAATAATAGACGACGTAACCAAGGAATCGTGGGATGGAACAGATTACCCGCTTGCATCTATATTGCGCCGTCTGTACCAATTATAGGGTAAGGTCTTCCGCCCACCACTGTCCTACTTAGTCGTAACTTGAGATAGAGGCTATTTTTAGCTTTCTTAATAAAAATAAGGGTTAAAAGTAGAGATGAAAAGAACTCGAGTCTAAGGGCCTCGTTCACCATCTCTTAGTAATGTTTCAAGTAACTTACTCCTCAATTTAAGTGGGTTTGGAGGAAACTGGCCCCTGTCCACGGCCTAGTTAACAATTTAAAGAATTTATTTATTACCAGAAAGACCAGGAGCCAAATTTTCCGAACCTACTTTAATTGACAAGAATATTACTTGGAACTTTACACAGAGATGGTGAAAGAGGCCCTTAGAGTCCTATGGGAATTGAATCCGTGACCCCAAGATCACGGCACGGCTAGTTTGAACCACTAGGCCAACGATGCTCTCCTAATTATAAACACAAAAACATTTGGAAAAGTGAAATAAAAAAACAATCTCATTGCTATGTTTATAAGGTAAATTGCCATCCTCTCCTTTCCATTCCCGAACAACCCGTGCTGGACAGCGTTGCCATCCGCATACCATCCAGACAATGCCGGCGCGCACCAAGAGGTTTAGCTCCTCATTCCTGCCCCGAGCCATCAAGTCATGGAATGCCCTTCCAGTTCATGTGTTTCCTCCTTACAATCCTGGGTTTTTAGGCGGGGCGTAATACGGCATCATCAGCAAGCCTTCAGGGTGAGGTTGACAGAATTGATATTTAGTCTGTTCTTTTGTGCCTGTCAACCTCATATTTGGATCTCACGGCCGCTTACAATCAGGCGGAGTGAGGTCATCTTGATTGTCCTCAATAAGAAAAAAACACTTTGCCAAATAGTATTATGTTTATGATTAGAAAGAGAGAAGGGGGTACCCGGTAAAATACAAAAACAAGCTGATACATCAAGCAATAACATTTACGTCTTCAGGCACCGGATTAATTACTTACGTTTTTATAGCGCGACGTGACAGCAAGATGGCGGCTCAATTAACAGCCATCGATCAGCTGTTTGCGCCGCGACAAATATTGCCTTCATTTGCACATCCATCATACAGGCAACATGGGGTGTGAAGGACTGGAGCCTGGAAAAACCTAAAGGCCTATTACTACTCGTATATCTTCTTCTATACTATATATTACACCTAGAGACACCGGCAAACCTTACTTATATACAAACCGAAAAGGCGAAACACAAGCGCGATGTAATCAACGCCGAGCGCCATCTTTTCGTAGACAGTGGAACTACTGTTTCGAAACGAAGTGTTGTGTAAAGTAAAGTATCAGCCTATTTACTGTCCCACTGCAGGGCAAAGGTCTCCATCACAGAAATCAAGTTATCGCTACTATGATGGGATTAGGCTTAATCACCACGCTTGCCTAATGCGGATTGGCGATCACAAACCCGAGCTATGTTCGAAAAATTCGAAACATACTTTTGCTCGACCCGGGAAGTATTGTGTGAATTTATTTATTTATTCTATTCCAAATTATCGACAAATTGAGCGTGAATAATTCTCACATACTGAAACCAAATATTACAATGGTATACCCTGTCTCATTTTGGTCTGTTACAAAAATAACTAAGATCCATGAGCGCAGTTACTTTACAGAATTGCCCACGCCCAAATTAAGAGCCTTTGAACGTTCTAATTTAATTAAATAATAAATACAATGACCTTAAACTGTCCCCGTTTAAGGTTAACAAGGATCAACCCAAAAACTTCCAAAAGTCCCAGCCCAAAGAGAATAACAAAAACAACAGTCAGAAATATAACAGGGCAAGATAGATAATAAGTTTATAAAACTTTGTCTTTGAGTCCCAACCTTTTTACTTTCAAATATCAACAAGACAATTTCGTATTTATTACGCTCGTTTTCAAAGTCTATTTTTGTTTTAGCATACAGTTTTTAAGAGGGCATTATCTCGGACTTGTGAGGTCTCGGGAGGCTTGTGTTGCAAGGCAAAGTTGAAAGCAAAAGAGCGCGCGGCAGGTCACCAATGCGTTGGACTGACCAAGTAAAAACTGCTCTCAACGGTCCACTCCACAAATGCACTAGAAAAGCATCACTGCAAGCGACTGTCATTCCATACTCATCATCTTGATGGTTGGCGATCTAGCACTGTGCGTTTTTCGAGGAATTTTCTCCCGCGAACCTCAGTCTTGTGGAATAGTTTAGCTGCGGCAGTATTTCCTGACGGCTATGACTTAGGGACCTTCAAGAAACGAGCGTACTCCTTCTTAAAGGGCCGGCAACGCATCAGCGACCTCTCTGATCTCGCAGATGTTCATGGGTGGCGGTGATTACTTACCAGCAGGTGACCCGCTTGCTCGTTTGCCGTCTCTAGTATAAAAAAAAACACTGCGGGAGGAATGGCGAAGAATTGTGAAGCAGGCCATAAACGCTGATGTGACGACCACGACCACTCAGACCATCTGCCAAGAGTGTGACGACAAAGAAGAGATATCTCGGACAACCTAGTCGTCAGCCAGTGGGGCGCCCACGCTACCGCTGGGGGGTTATAGTAAACGCGGACCTGCTATTAAAAACAGGAGATTAGCGACAAGCTGCACAAGACCGAGACAGATAGCGATATCTGGTATCGGCAGTCAAGACTTATTTTGGATTGTTGAGCCATCGGAGGAAGTAAATAAGTATATAATTATCAAAAAAAGCTAGATCAGCGGTTGTCATTTGCAGTCAATAGATCGTCCGTTACGTTTTTTTGAGTAGGTAGGTAGGTACTGTACTATTTACTTGACGTTACTAACTTTAGTATGCTGGACGAAAATCTAAAGAACTTTCAGAATATCTATCTACTTATCTAACATTCTATTTGGAGACGCATAGCTTACAAACGAGATGTACAAATATAACATATAGGTAACTATTATAATTTATTGCAGTTCGTGCAGAAATGAGAAAAGTTTCGTCTGCACTCTTGTTTATGTTAAAAGTGATTGATCGGTTGTTTTCTGTGAAATATGGATGAAACTGTCTATGCTTTTGCGAAATATACTATAAAAGTTTTTTTGTTTTACTTAGCTAATAAATTAGGTTTATGATCACAAATCACATTTAGCAATCGTGAAAAAAAAGTTAAGTATCGTCCTTTACACTATCCCACTGCAGGGCAAAGGCCTCCATCATAGAAATCAACTCATCGCTACTATGACGGGATTAGGCTTAATCACCACGCTTGCCTAATGGGTGTTCATATGCTCGGGATATTTTCGAAAACATCGAAACATATTTAAGGCTGACATTTTACTTTTTTAGAATTGGGTATTTGACTAATCTCGATTAGTAAAAAATATTGATACTCTATCAAAATATTGGTAAATAAGAACCAATGGCCAACATTTTCAGTTTAAAAATATAACATCTAGCTGGTTTTGTGAGCATTGAAAGTTTCATGGCAAGTCCATTTTTAAAGTATAAAATTAAAAAAAAATAATTATATCATTGAACTACCCTACATTTTTCATCAACTTTTATTATAAAAAAACCATATACTTAAACGAAACATTTGATATAGCTACCATATAAAATTTACTAGACGCGCATACAGAAGGTTGAATCGTGACGTCACGATTCAATAGCCATTTGTATAGAGCGTTTTGGGTTTGCCCAAAATACGTGCTCTTAAAGTTGTGATATCTCAGGTAATTAAAATGAGAATCAAGTGATTATTTCAACGATGTTTCTTAAATTGAGGCGTCTTTTGATTAAACACATAAAAAAAAAATTGTCAAATACCCAATTCAAATTGTTTGTGCTGAAAACATGGTATGAAAGGGACACAAAAATGTAACACCATTGGAGTCAAGTGCCCCGCCTCCTGACTCCCCTTACCAACGGGTTGGGCCTCCGGTACCCTCCCCAACTGTGCACCTCTATTGTTTTGTTCAATTCTCCTAGTTTGGGTTAAGGCGCAATATTTTAAGGCATAAGGCGATATTTAGTCGATCGCAATCATGAAAATGTTGATAAAAGATAGGAAACTCTACATGACACGATAAGCTCCTAATAACTTTTGACTCAATTGGCCTCTCTTTTTCCACGATTGCTCGGTAAATACTTATTCTTTATTGTATGGAACAGCCAAATTTCATTTTTCTTTTTTTTCTATTACATTCTTATTCGTGTTTGTCTAATATTACGATTGAAAAACTTAAATTTATCGGCGTAGGTAATATGGTTGAAAATTTCTCCACATGCATCTGCCACCTCTGCGTATTTCCGGACCACTACGACCTACAAACCTTCAAGAAAGGGCATATCTTTCTCTCTAAAAGGTCCGGCACGCCTACCTAAGCCCCTGGTGTGCAGGTGTCATGGGCCGACGGTATCGCTCTAACATCAGGTGATACGTCTGCTCGTCTGCCCCTATCCTATATAAAAAAAGATGCCAATGAAGAAATAATGTGCTCTGAACATTTAAGTGTACGTGTTGGTATTATGCTATACATATGTGTAGTTGTTTTTTTGTTCTTGAGTAGAGATGTAATAAGGTGCTCTCTCTGTAATTATGTAGTTTACCCGTTATACCTAGGGGACTGCCCCGTGTGCGCAGATGGTACTGGCGCTTAGGGTCCCGGGCTCGAACCCGGTCGGGCCAAGATTTCGTACCTGTTTTGTTTTTCTGTGTTAAGAAACTCTCAGTGTCGGCACAAAAGTCTGGATGATGGCGATTGTTTACCCCCGTGCTCGGAAAGCATGTTAAGCTTGTTAAGTCATGCCTGGTCCTTTATCTAAATATGAGTAAAGAATAGGGAGTGCTCTTGCGTCTGTGTACACACTGGTCATTATAAATAACAATTACCCCCCTCACTTCGTTTCGGGACCGTAGTTCCATTGCCCACCAATATATGGCACTAGGTGTTGATTGCATCGCGCTAATGTTCCGTCTTTTTCGTTTGTATATAAGGTTTGTGGATGTCTATAGAATTTATCTCGTTATAAATTGTATAGACAGAAGTTAGAAAGATAGAAGATATCCTGCGTCGATGACTGATCGTTGAGATGGACCGCATAGCGGGTTTAGGTATCTCCTACAAATAAATATCCTATATTATATTGGGTTTTTTATTCTAATTGATGACTGGGATTAATTACTGGATAGTTTGTAACTAGAAAGTTGAATGTACCGTAACGTTTACAAAATCTCATTTGATGTCCAAAATAAACAAGATTGCTTGAAACGTCCAGATGTTATTTTATAACATAATCATTGCCAAATATTTATAATGGAGAAAAACACTATAAACTGATAAATCAAATAATCAAGGATGTATTTTGTAGACTTTCTAGTCTTCATAGTTAAATTGTATTATGGTGCCGTGCATTTCCTAATCCGTGCAATAAGATATAAAGCTATACTTAAGTACCATGTCATAATAGCTATCTGACTTGTACATATGTACTTGCTGATACTAATGGCATAGTGTTTTATGACAAGGTACTAAAGTGGATAGGTCCTACATCTTTTAAAAGCTATTTATTTATTTATTTAAACTTGATTGCAAAAATTTGTAACAATAGGCGAACTTAATGCTCAGGGGAATTCTCTACCAGTTAACCTGGGGTCTGCAGAAAAGACAGTAGCTGCGAAAGCCTCGCACCTAGAAAAGTACGGTAGCCTTACCGTACACGGAGAAAAAATCTGATTACAATGACCTTCTAACACAATCTAACAGGGGAAAAACAAGCTTCGACATAATGCCAGCTCACTGGAGTGATACCATGGCCTTAAAGTCAAATGGGGAAAGGGTTTAAGGTTGGCAGTGCACTTGTTCTACTGGTGTGGCAGTGTCTATGGGCGGCGGCAATCGTTTACCCCATCAGGATTCGTCTGCTCGTCTGCCACCTATCGCATAAAACATCTTCAGCTGTGGTTAACATTACTCAAATGTTTGCCCTTACTCTACATTGGTAAGCTGCCCTACATTTTTTCTATAACATAATCCAAGAAAATGTGTAGCACCAGTTTTAGAAATCACAGAAAGCCATCCACCTGGTACACTCCGATTCTTGTTTACACTGGCATTCGTTTTATAAGTTATAATAAAATGGTTTACGTTTTGTAAAATGTGATTTATTTAAGTACATTCCAAAACTGTGTAGGGTTTCCATTTATTATATATTTATTTTACATACCTACTTAAAAAAAGCGTTACATTGTTAATAATATCTTATACTCGATTCATAATCATGTAAAGTAACTGACAGATAAAATGACAATTTCTATGCATTTTGACATTTGCGTGTGTCAAATTGAGTGATAATGTATGGGATGACACATTGACATCTGTCAGTTTTTACTTTGCTGTATGAATCAGAGTATAGTTGTCTATGGGCGGCGGTAATCGCTTATCATCAGCGATCCGTATGCACTCGATTCGGCATGAATGGGCCGGCTTAGGGGAAAGGGCGTAAAGGTTGGCAGCGCATTGTGACTAGTATTGCAGTGTCTATTGCGGCGGCAATCGATTACCATCCTATCGCTTCCATCACATAAATAAAAAACGGGAACTGCCGCTAAGATTAGTGATTTTACATTATATTATGTGTGATCCAGATTTATATCCCAGATTACTCCACAGTTATGGTATACTTCACACGGTATGCCATGGGATGGGATCTATACTGTTTCTACTATACACTTTATGAGTTTCCTCGATATCGTCGAGATGACCGGATAAGTGCTAGCAAAGGTTCCGATTCTTAGATTTCGAGAATTGGGGCAACTATTAAAGTGTAGAGAGCGTACTAATTTCTGAAAGGCCGGCAACGCATCAACGATCCCTCAGTAGCGCTACCATGAGTTGGCACGAAAAGTAACATAACGTTACTACATCGATAGCGAGTAAACGGGCGTTCGAATAGATTTCGATTGAACACGTACGTAATTCTTCGATACCTACCGTGTGACTCGTGGTATTTCCATAAGTTTGAAATACTATCCTCGCTATCGAAAACTATTACTTTGTCTCTTTCATTGTGATGCATTTGAAAGAGACAGCAATAGTTTACGTTATGTCAGTTTACAATGTTAACTCGTAGCCTAACTCGTACGCTACGGAAAACGTTACTCGCTAGCGAATACATTTCGATAGGTTTCTATTTGAAACTCATCCATACTATCCATACTAATATTATTAAATGCGAAAGTAACTCTGTCTGTCTGTCTGTTACTCTTTCACGCCAAAACTACTGAACGGATTGAAATGAAATTTGTATACAGATGGTCTAGACCCTGAGAAAGGACATAGGCTACTTTTTATTGCGAAAAAAGGGGTTGTAAGGGTTTAAAAATGGGGTAAAAAGTTACTTTTCCACCGGACGAAGTCGCGGGCGGCCCTAGTACTATATAAGTGACCGCTAGAGGCACTGTGTACACTTTTTCATAGATTTTTTTTTACGCAGATGCTAGCGAGTAGCAGTTCGGTCACCGTAACTCATGTAGCGCTACGATCTCGCAAATATTCATGGGCGGCGCTTGCTTGTTTGTTGCCTCTTATGGAAAAAAAGGTGTAGCATTAAATAGTGAAAAGTTTTTTTATATTTAGGTGGAAGACGAGCAACGGAACACCTGATTGTAATTTACAAGTGCACCCCTACTACGTGGTCATCTCGCCGGGGCGAGGGTGCGGGCCTCGAGCCGAGGCTCTTTCGTGCATCCCTTTTTCCTTCGATTGGGCCTTCGGGTTGTATTCATACTCGGCAAACAGAGCACAGGCGCTGCCTTCAGCTGTGAGGCCACGTATCACTGTCGTGGAGACAGCCTATTCATTACCGAAGCGTGTCTTTCAAATATATAATATTTTTGAATGGAGCTCTCATTGGCGGAGACACTTTAAACGCGTTAAATGTATCTAGGGATGCTGTGCTGTATCTATGGGTAATTTCCCAAGAGCTGATAGATAGATACTCTGTATTGCACTAAGTTTACCAAGCTTAAATTTGGTCATATCTATAACAACGTAGGCGGTCTTATTGCTAAGAGAAAATAATAGACGACTAACCAAGAATCGTGGGATGAACAGATTACCCGCTTGCATCATATTGCGCCGTCTGTACCATTATAGGGTAAGTCTTCGCCCACCACTGTCCTACTTAGTCGTAACTTGAGATAGAGGCTATTTTAGCTTTCTTAATAAAAATAAGGGTTAAAAGTAGAGATGAAAGAACTCGGTCTAAGGGCCTCGTTCACCATCTCTTAGTATGTTTCAAGTAACTTACTCCTCAATTTAAGTGGGTTTGGAGGAAACTGGCCCCTGTCCACGCCTAGTTAACAATTTAAGAATTATTGATTACCAGAAAGACCAGGAGGCCAAATTTTCCGAACCTACTTTAATGACAAGAATATACTTGGAACTTTACACAGAGATGGTGAAAAGAGGCCCTTAGAGTCCTATGGGAATTGAATCCGTGACCCCAAGATCACGGCACGGCTAGTTTGAACCACTAGGCCAACGATGCTCTCCTAATTATAAACACAAAAAACATTTGGAAAAGTGAAATAAAAAAAACAATCTCATTGCTATGTTTATAAGGTAAATGCCATCCCTCCCTTTCCATTCCGAACAACCGTGCTGGACAGCGTTGCCATCCGCATACCATCCAGACAATGCCGGCGCGCACCAAGAGGTTTAGCTCCTCATTCCTGCCCCGAGCCATCAAGTCATGGAATGCCCTTCCAGTTCATGTGTTTCCTCCTTACAATCCTGGGTTTTTAGGCGGGGCGTAATACGGCATCATCAGCAAGCCTTCAGGGTGAGGTTGACAGAATTGATATTTAGTTCTTTTCTTTGTGCCTGTCAACCTCATATTTGGATCTCACGGCCGCTTACAATCAGGCGGAGTGAGGTCTCTTGATTGTCCTCAATAAGAAAAAAAACAGTTTGCCAAATAGTATTATGTTTATGATTAGAAAGAGAGAAGGGGGTACCCGTAAAATACAAAAACAAGCTGATACATCAAGCAATAACATTTACTCTTCAGGCCACCGGATTAATTACTTACGTTTTATAGCGCGACGTGACAGCAGATGGCGCCAATTAACGGCCATCGATCAGCTTTTTGTGCCGCGACAAATATTGCCTTCATTTGCACATCCATCAACAGCAACATGGGGTGTGAAGGACTGGAGCCTGGAAAAACCTAAAGGCCTATACTCGTATATCTTCTTCTATACTATATATTACACCTAGAGACAACCGGCAAACCTTACTTTATACAAACCGAAAAGGCGAAACACAAGCGCGATGTAATCAACGCCGAGCGCCATCTTTTCGTAGACAGTGGAACTACTGTTTCGAAACGAAGTGTTGTAAAGTAAAGTATCAGCCTATTTACTGTCCCACTGCAGGGCAAGGTCTCCCCACAAAATCAAGTTATCGCTACTATGATGGGATTAGGCTTAATCACCACGCTTGCCTAATGCGGATTGGCGATCACAAACCCGAGCTATGTTCGAAAAATTCGAAACATACTTTTGCTCGACCCGGGAAGTATTGTGTGAATTTATTTATTTTTCTATTCCAAATTATCGACAATTGAGCGTGAATAATTCTCAACATACTGAAACCAAATATTACAATGGTATACCCTGTCTCATTTGGTCTGTTACAAAAATAACTAAGATCCCATGAACGCAGTTACTTTACAGAATTGCCCACGCCCAAATTAAGACCCTTTGAACGTTTTTTAATTAATTAAATAATAAATACAATGACCTTAAACTGTCCCCCGTTTAAGTTAACAAGGATCAACCAAAAACTTCCAAAAGTCCCCGCCCAAAGAGAATAACAAAAACAACAGTCAGAAATATAACGGGCAGAAGATAATAAGTTATAAAACTTTGTCTTGGAGTCCAACCTTTTTACTTTAATATCAACAAGACAATTTCGTATTTATTACGCTCGTTTTCAAAGTCTATTTTTTTTTTAGCTACAGTTTTTAGAGGGCATTATCTCGGACTTGTGAGGTCTAGCGGGAGGCTTGTGTTGCAAGGCAAAGTTGAAAGCAAAAGAGCGCGCGGCAGGTCACCAATGCGTTGGACTGACCAAGTAAAAACTGCTCTCACGGTCCCTCCACAAATGCACTAGAAAGCACACTGCAAGCGACTGTCATTCCATACTCATCATCTTGATGGTTGGCGATCTAGCACTGTGCGTTTTTTCGAGGAATTTTCCCCGAACCTCAGTCTTGTGGAATAGTTAGCTGCGGCAGTATTTCCTGACGGCTATGACTTAGGGACCTTCAGAAACAGCGTACTCCTTCTAAAAGGCCGGCAACGCATCAGCGCGACCTCTCTGATCTCGCAGATGTTCATGGGTGGCGGTGATTACTTACCAGCAGGTGACGCCGCTTGCTCGTTTGCCGTCTCTAGTATAAAAAAAACACTGCGAGGAGATGGCGAAGAATTGTGAAGCAGGCCATAAACGCTGATGTGACGACCACGACCACTTCAGACCACTCTGCCAAGAGTGTGACGACAAAGAAGAGATATTCGGACAACCTAGTCGTCAGCCAGTGGGGCGCCACGCTACCGCTGGGGGGGTTATAGTAAACGCGGACCTGCTATTAAAAACAGAGATTAGCGACAAGATGTAAAGACCGAGACAGATAGCGATATCTGGTATCGGCAGTCAAGACTTATTTTGGATTGTTGAGCCATCGGAGGAAGTAAATAAGTATATATTATCAAAAAAGCTAGATCAAGCGCGTTGTCATTGCAGTCAATAGATCGTCCGTTTACGTTTTTTGAGTAGGTAGGTAGGTACTGTACTATTTACTTGACGTTCTAACTTTAGTATGTTGGACGAAAATCTAAAGAACTTTCAGAATTCTATCTACTTATCTAACTTCTATTTGGGAGACGCATAGCTTACAAACGAGATGTACAAATATAAACATATAGGTAACTATTATAATTTATTGCAGTTCGTGCAGAAATGAGAAAAGTTTCGTCTGCACTCTTGTTTATGTTAAAAGTGATTGATCGGTTGTTTTCTGTGAAATATGGATGAAACTGTCTATGCTTTTGCGAAATATACTATAAAAGTTTTTTTGTTTTACTTAGCTAATAAATTAGGTTTTGATCACAATCACATTTAGCAATCGTGAAAAAAAATTAAGTATCGTCCTTTACACTATCCCACTGCAGGGCAAAGGCCTCCATCATAGAAATCAACTCGCTACTATGACGGGATTAGGCTTAATCACCCACGCTTGCCTAATGGGTGTTCATATGCTCGGGATTTTCGAAAACATCGAACATTTAAGGCTGACATGTTACTTTTTTAGAATTGGGTATTTGACTAATCTCGATTTAGTAAAAAATATTGATCCTCTATCAAATATTGGTAAATAAGAACCAATGGCCAACATTTCAGTTAAAATATAACATCTAGCTGGTTTTGTGAGCATTGAAAGTTTTCATGGCAAGTCCATTTTTTAAAGTATAAAATAAAAAAAAATAATTATATCATGAACTACCCGTACCTTTTTCATCACTTATTATAAAACCATATACTTAAACGAAACAATTTGATATAGCTACCATATAAAATTTACTAGACGCGCATACAGAAGTGTGAATCTGACGTCACGATTCAATAGCCATTTGTATAGAGCGTTTTTGGGTTTGCCCAAAAATACGTGCTCTTAAGTTGTGATATCTCAGGTAATTTAAATGAGAATCAAGTGATTATTTCAACGATGTTCTTAAATTGAGGCGTCTTTGATTAACACATACATAAAAAAAAATTGTCAAATACCCAATTCAAATTGTTTTTGCTGAAACATGGTATGAAAGGCCACAAAATGTAACACCATTGGAGTCAAGTGCCCCGCCTCCTGACTCCCCTTACCAACGGTTGGGCCTCCGGTACCCTCCCCAACTGTGCACCTCTATTTTTGTTCAATTCTCCTAGTTTGGGTTAAGGCGCAATATTTTAAAGGCATAAGGCGATATTTAGTCGATCGCAATCATGAAAATGTTGATAAAAGATAGGAAACTCTACATGACACGATAAGCTCCTAAAAACTTTTGACTCAATTGGCCTCTCTTTTTCCACGCGACCCATTGACTCCTACTCGTAGGTATTCTAACAAACTGTATTGTTGGAAAAAGGAACTATAAAATTTTCCCTGACTCGAAACTACTTCTATAAACATACCTTGACTAGCTATTCAAGACGCAGTGGAAACTAACACTCAATCAGCCACCAAATGACGTGTACGTTGTACTGGCTGCATGTTTTTATTCCTTGCCCTCTTTTCGCAAAAACGTCACCCGACCTACGTCAGACAAAGCAAATTTCATAATTCGAACGCGTTTCCCGCCCTCGCAGACGCGTGAAAACTCCTTGGGAAACTCTTTGCAGCCATCAGTAGCCGCGCGACCAGCGCTCAGACACGACGTGCGAGTCGACGCCAGCCCGTGCGAAAGTTTCCCGCGAAGTATCGTGCGTAAAAATAATTGCGTGTGGTGTTTGCGAATTCGTTTGTGTGGTTTAATGTGCTTAAAAACTGAAACGAGGCTACCGAATTTCGTAACAGTAAGTACCGATTTTTATTTTCGCAGAGTAATAATTGAATCGTAAAGAGGTATTCAGGATAATTGTGTTCTTCTCGCCTCTTTATTTTACAGCTTACTAATTGGACATCATAAAAAGGAAATAATAAATATTATGCTTTTGTTTATGGGCTATTTTATGACAGTGATGATTCGTGCTGATACCGAAGAATTTATTCTCGTCCATATTTTTAAACGTTTTCTTTAAATAGCACATTTTGCAGACATAATAAACTATATCATTTTATAGGTAGAAAATTTTCTATAGATATTTTCATACGCTGATTTAGCTGTGAGTAACATATTGAGGATGTAATAAGACAAGTTGATAAAAGTTTTATCGGCTTACTTTTCGATGGCTTCCACATTGCAAGGTTAAAACTGTAGCTAAACAATTTATAATTTTAGCTGCTTATAATAATAACTCTTTTTCGAAAAATGTTTACTCATGTCTACACAGAGTGATAGTGTTTCAAAAGTCAAATGTATTTTACGAATTAAAAAATCACAGCATAAAAGTTTATGTTGTTAAAAAAAAATGTATTAGATATTTTATCTTGAGAATGTGTACGAGTATGTTCCATAACATTTCACTACTATTTCAACTTATCGAGATTCGTAACGATAATGAATGATACATTGAAATTAGGGGAATTGTGCTTAAGATGACATACTTTTTGTTTGAAGATAAAATATAAGAAATAAATAAGGTCATTTGAGATCAGCAATTAACTTATATTATTAAACGTTTCATAATCAACATAATTAAACAGTTTCGAAGAATTACATAATATAAATCTAAAAAAAGAACAATCAAACGCACTAAGGTCGATGTGTATAAGTCGACATATTTATGCTATAAGATGACATAGTATGTCATCTTAACTTTTATTGTATGTCGTCTTATACAATCAAATTTTAGGAGCACAGTTCGCAAATAAATTCTTCATGTGACCAACTCTTCCTCGTCGATGTTCTTTTGTAATTGCCAGGCATCCTGCATAGCAAAAAAAATCTTTAAAATAATATTTAATACTTTGTTCACTCATAGCACACACTTGAGTGGAGCAAAGAATAAATACCTATTTATTTCAAACTAAAATAACCAAACTACACGTATCAGTAAACCCTCTAATAGTATTATTTATTATTTACATTAAGTAAATAAACAACTTAATTCGTTAGGTGACTAAATCTGAAGTCATTTATTTACACAGTATCTTCAAGGATAAGATGACATAGTATGTCATCTTAAACCGACGTCCTTGTGTGTCGTCTTACCAAATAGTATCGGGTAGGTACAATAATTATTGTGGAAAAATCTTTTAGGTTAGCTTAAGTTTTAATCAATATTCGTGCAATATAACAGTCCCTATTTACGATTAAAATGAGTGAAAACAGAAGATCCTTACCTGATATGTATTTCCACCACCAAACAAAACAGTAAAACAAAAAAAATCAAATCAAAAATCGAATATCCTTCCGTACTTTGCAATGCGCGTTCACTGTCCGCCATACTGAATGTCGCTGCTAGCGACACCCACGCTCTCTAAAACGTCACGGGTTCCCTTGGCGCTAATATTTAAACGAATACTGCTACTGTGTCGTCTTATCTGACTATGTCATCTTAAGCACTCTTCCCTAATGGCATGACCTTTATAGAAGCCATTCAATGAAAGATTAATACCGTTAAGAAAAATGGTTCACCACATTATATAGGTACCTTATACAGAAGTAAACAGAAATGGAATACTTAAGGATAACTGTCCCTATTTCCAAATAAAGTTGTAGTGTATTGGTGTTGGTGTGTTAGCGTTTTACCATTTCGCGGAATCAGTCGAAAAATAAGACGTAAACTTAATGTTAAGTACTTGGGTAATTTGCAGGTTGTCCTCAAAAGGATGATATCACAGCGCTTTGTATTAATTTCCAAATTCCCTTTCCTGTCGTGTGACACTGGTGTCCCATCAGAATACGGGGCAAGGTAGCAGAGTGCACTTGTGTTTGCACACACACTTGTGCACTATACCAAAACTGACCATTCGTCCCGTTTTTCGCGCATCTGTCCCGTCCCACAAACAGCCTTAATGCAGAAAATGTATCTTTTCACATGAGGCCGGTTAAGTAAGTGGTTCAAAGAAATTAATAATACCTAACTCCAATAAATCAATTGATTACAGTACCTGCTCTTGTTATGACACCTTTCACGTTGGGTATCTCATTTTTTTTTAAGTGATAGGTAGCAGACGAGCAGGCGGATCACCTGATGGTAAGCAATTGCCGCCGCTCATGGACACTCGCAACACCAGTGGAGTTACAAGTGTGCTGCCAACCTTTTATCCCCTTCCCCCCGGGTGGGCCTCCGGTACCCTCACTCACTATTTGTCAGTAAATCGGTTTTGAGGTTAAGTATAATACATGCTCGTACTATAAAATGTTAATTGCTTGAATCATCATTATCAAACATATCGTCCCGATTGCGCCCAATTGGGTCTGGGTGTCAATATAATTATAACAATTTCAGTACATATTTGTGATACATTGGTACATTCTGATACCCATAACGCAAATGCTGATACAATTTCTTTTGAGGTCAGGTTTATGTATATGATGTTGTCTAATATTTACTTGTTTATGGGGCTCTGGTAAAAGTTTTTTATCCGGGTCATAAGCTCGTTTACTGTGTCACTGGTTAATTTAAACCAACACACCACTTATATTGAATTATAGTAGATGAACATTCAATCTTACATAACATTACTTGAGTAAATATACCGTCACTTTTGTAGAAGTCCTTATCCAACTACAGCAAAGGCCCCAAGGGCGTAAACTCTGACAGCAGGGCTTAACAGCTCGCTGGGAAGTTATCGTGCTGAAGGACTCCTTCTGTGTGTGGGCGATGATGGAGAATCCCAGAGGGCTTAAGATTTTCATTTATTTATTTATTGGAAACTTAACAGCTTTTAGTACAATGTAGGTAACTTAACATCTTAAATTATATAACAATTATAGCACTTACACAGTTTTTTGTCTTGTTTTCATATTGACGTGCGCATATCACGGCTTCGTATATTAAAAGATAAAACATTTATATATTTTTTTCAGTTTTATTATTCCTTATTTTAGAAGAAGACAGAAAGACTTGACGAATCTATAAGGGTTGCGTTTATTACCATTTTCCTACGGAATCCAGTTCAGCAGTTCTCTTTTATTTCACTACGGAACCCTATAAAGCCTACAGATAACAAAAGAATTCCCGCTAATCTCACAACTCACAGTCACCGTACTGGCACATTTATTGAGCGTTTTGTCTCGTCGGCTTAACGAAGACGCATGAGGGGTCAGTTTCTATGTTTGCCCATACAGGACGCGGCTGAGCCAGGAAATAGCACATAGAGTGTAATGAAGATCGATAGGCATATGTTTATTAAGCAATACGTGCCTAGTTAGTTAATATGAATGTCTTTATCTAAATTTGAAAAAAAATAGTGACGGTGATTTCGAAATTTAAAATATCACACTTATAGTTTAGTTCATAATTATGTGGAGTAAATTGAGAAATGTCCATGTGTCATCCTCATACATTATCACTCAATTTGACAGATGCAAAATGTCAAAATATAGAAACTTGACATTTGCATCTGTCAGTTTAAGTACTCCACATGATTAAAAACCAGAGTAGGTATAGAATGAAAGTGGCGTAACTTAAAATTTCACAGGTATTACGGAAAGAGTCGATCTTACAACAAATCTTAATCTTAGGTTGTGGCTCTTTTGCACTATACCTACTTTCACAGGCGTAGCATATCTATCTATATCGTAGCATATCATCTCTAGATAGAGAGATTATAGAGATAGGATATTGTTTATTTTCAGGGTTATGGATAAGGTTTTATATTATGGTCAGTTTATTGTGAGTTCCATTCGAAGGGTGTGATATATAACAGTTAGCAATAATATTGAGTGTAGTATCCGCATCACTTTTTAAATGACTTTCATGACGTTCTTATTCACTGAGCTACCTTAATTAATAACCTACTTATTCCGCAAAATTGGGCCATAAATTAAACAGCTATCTACAGATTCCTTATCACAACCAAAACACGATTTAAGAGCAATTAGTACAAGACAATGTTTGTCTTGAAGATAACACGGGTTTGTCTGGGTGTTCACATTTCAAAACATTCTTAGTAGTGGCCTTCAAAGTTTCAAACGGAGAGCAGATCTATGCAATTTGTACTAGACTCGCAGCTAATTTGTTTAATTATTTAATTTGTTGCAAATATGAATTATGTACCCGTTTTTCCATCACCCAGGCCGCAAGTAATGCTAGGTTACGAGTAGAAAGATTTTTATTCATTTAAGTCCATACAGAACATTTACGCACGTCAAATATTATGAAAGCTACCGCTGATTCGAAAAGTCGATTTCTGCCGAGAAGAATCTGCAAGCAACTGTGGCCTCACCATGAGTTTGAAATACTATCCTCGCTATCGAAAACTATCGCTTTGTCTCTTTCATTGTGATGCATTGAAAGACAGAGCAATAGTTCGTAAACTATTAGTTTACGATGTCAACTCATGGTAGTGCTGTAGATGGATAGAGTGAACCCGTAAGCTGCACAGAGGGCCTAAAGAGAAGAAAGAACCTTCCTTATTTTATAGCTGGAGTTAAAAAGAAGACTTTCTATAAAAATTGGTTTCTGCGCACTCAAGGTCATAACTACACTTTCTTGCCTCGGACTATAACCGTTAGTTTTCTGATGTCTACTTCGGAGGAATATTTGATTTAACGTTCCGTTGGTCTACTAGTTAAAGTATATCACGGTCCCGGGTTCCATTGCTGGGTCGAGCAAAAGTATGTATCGAATTTTTCGAACAAAGCTCGGGTTTGTGATCACCGCACCGCATTAGACAAGCGTGGTGACTAAGTCTAATCCCATCATAGTAGCGATGACTTAATTTCTATGATGGAGGCCTTAGACCTGGGACAGTAGTTGGCTTTATGTATGCACATAAAGCCTACTAGGAATGCGCCTAGGAGGAATTGTGATAAAACAGTTAATGCTGAAACTCAGGATTTATTTCTGAAAACTCGGGTACAAATTTTGGCCGCACCTAGGTATCGAACCTGGGATCTCTACCGCAAGTGCGACATTCTTGATGATGAATCAGGATTTTGGGAGTCTGGTAATTATAATGTAGTGACTGCACGTCACTCATAACATAGATGTAAATTGTAAGTCAATACAAAGCGCCGTGATATCATCCTTGTGAGGACAATCTGCAAATTAGCCGACAATATTAATTATAATATCATTTAGCTTGACATGTGTTAGCCCTGCGCTGCGTGAAGCTAGCTGTAACTGACTGCTACAAGGGTACTGTTTACCTATGACGTTCTAATAAAGTGTACCTAAATGAGGTGACATATTTTTTATGTGATAGGTGGCAGCAGTGTACACCTGATGGTAAGCGATTCCCGTCGCCCATAGACACCTGTAACAAAGTCACAGTCAAAGGTGCTTATTGCATCCATGAATGTGTAGCAAATTAGGTGGTACTCGTATAAACAAATATATTCCAACACATCAACATCAGTAGAGTCACAAATACGTTGTCAACCTTTAACCCCTTTTTCCCTCAATTGGGCCTCCTGTTAAGGGGCTATTCGAATGAAACTAGCCCCGCCAACCTATTTACACTGATTGTGGCGAAAATATGGTATTTTTGAAGAAAATAAAACAGACTTAGATCGAAATAAATTGGATTTTTTAAGATGCAATACAATATTTCTAACACGCGACAAGTAACAATAATGTTAATTATTGCTAAAAACGGCCACTTTTATAGTATAGCCTCACTCACTTAACGATGAACGAAACATAGCGCATGCACTGCTTCAAGCCGGTCATCTGTGAGGCCGTGGTATCACTCCGGTCAAGCCGGACGATTCATGCCGAAGCGGGGTTCCTTTTACTCTTACGAGGAAAAGGGTCTACTGGCAAGACAGCTGCTCACACAGCGTAAACCAATCTAGATAAACTTATGAACTCGGATTTACGTTTATAGTCTAAGATCCGTAGAACATCGACCTTCACCGGGCTGATAATCGAATGAAATATCCTTTATGACAAATTTTATATACTAGAAAATATATTAAAAATAGGTTTGCTAAAAAAATCCTGGACAGACTATTTTTAATTAATTTTTTAAAAATAATATTTAACTAATTTTAATATTTAATAAAATTTTCATTCTTACTTAAAGTATAAAACGTATAGAATGTGCCGCCAATTTTTTTATTATCATTTCAAGTGAAGGTAAACTGCCCATCGACATACCTGTTTATACCTGACAACCGAGTTCTCTGTCCAGGTAAATAATAGACAACCCAATGGCGGCACATTCTATACGTTTTATACTTTAAGTAAGAATGAAAATTTTCTTATTATCTTAATGTTGCAAAATTTAGTTAAGTATTTTATTTTTAAAAAATTAATTAAAAATAGTCTGTCCAGGATTTTTTAGCAAACCTATTTTTAATATATTTTCTAGTATATAAATTTGTCATAAAGGATATTTCATTCGATTATCAGCTCGGTGAAGGTCGATGTTCTACGGATCTTCTACTATTAGTTTAAATACAATTCATACATCGTTCCATACAGATTTTCCTTTCAATTCATGATCCATCACAACACAACATAAGCAAATGACGTGATCCTCAATTAACTAGTTTACTCACAATTGCAATCTGAACTATACGTAAAGTGACCATTTCTTCTTTGATTCAAAACGGGACATCGTTTTTTTGTCAATTAGCGCTATTACTGAATGAATCTGTAACGATTTACATCCCTTTAACGTCTTCTATAAGTCATTCTGAACACGATTTCTTCAGCTACTTTTAAAAATTGGTCAAAAAAATTTCAAGTCCCCGTACATAATGATCCAGTAACGTGACTGAGTTTGTATGAAGTTGAATTTTATTAAGCGACTTTCCAAAAGTTACTAAACAAATATGTTGTTCATGTTAAATGGATGCAAATGTTCACCACGTATGCCTAATGCGGAATGGTGATCAGACCACAAACTTGAGGAGTATGCTGTATGCTATGAACAATTCTAGACATAATTATTATGCCTTGCATGAGTTAATGTTTTTTAACTTAATTACACTTTTATTCTGTCTAGCTAACAACATTTTCAAGTCATTGTGTAATGTTTAGGGACACTGGGCTGGGACAGACAATCGTATAAAGGGACTGTCCCGTCTATAACGGAACGTGTGGTCACTTGAACTTAGAACATTAGTCAGTGCCAGTGTGGGATGAACAATACTCGATATCATAACTCATTGGCTTTATCCATATTTGTAAAGCGATTGCCCTAATAACTTTGCAATGATGAGGTACAGGGTTGGCAAAATTATGTTAATCATTTATCTCAGATCTTACTTCGTTTCGGGACTAGTTTCAAACAGCATCATTAGATGGCGCTCGTCGTGCATTACATCGCGCAAGTTTTTCGTTTTCGGTTTAAGTATAAGGGTAACGACAACGTTATTATATATTAAAGCATTTAACTTAGACTTGGGATTAAATGTTATTTTTGTTTAACATGTGAATAGTTAATGCTAATTAAAAATAACCGGCTATCTTAACTGTTATTTGTTATAACTTTAGTATGCAGTACGGCAGTGCTCCCGCCAAGTCGAGCAAAAAAAAAAAAAAAAAAAGTGACAAAATTAAGAAACTTTGACCCGTTACCGTTTGCCGAATGCCAACCTTCCTTCCTTTTCCTATCTTCCTGTATCACCCCCCCCTCTCCCCCCCTCTCCCCCCTCTCTCCCCCCTCTCACCCCTCACCCCTCCCTCCCCTCCTCCCTCCCTAAGACTCCTAAGTTCAATTAGGTACTTTTCAAGTAAAGTTCAAAACAAAACAAATATTACGAAACAACAGTTTTTAAAAAATCTTACGAAACCACATATTCATCAGAATCTCAGCGAAACAACATAATTTCTGTTACTGAAATAAAATACCGACGCCATGAAAGCAAATTCGGATTCAATAATTTAACAAAACGTAATTTTAACAAAACGTAATTTTAACAAAACGTTATTTTAACAAACTACACGAAATCAGTTAATTTCACAAAACGTATTTTTTTCGCATAAAACAATAAAAATACCAACTCAACGAATTAAGTTAATTTCACCCAAAGGTTATTTTTAGCTCATTCAATAAAAATACCAAATCACTAAATTTAACACACCACTAGACGAATTAACATTAACTTATTTTCAGTTAATTTTTCTCTCGGACAATAATGAACCATATTTTGTTTCTAATAGACGTCATTTTCTCTCACTCCGTAAACACAGTTTTTAACAGTTTTAACACTACCGCCATTGGTGCCATCTATCTGAGTTTCTTCGCATCGTCGCATTCTCGGCGCCATATTAGCAAAAAATAAATACGCGCTTATTGGTACATGATTCCGCACGAATCCACTAGGTGATGCTGTAGTGCAAGAAGCTACATAAAGAATTACGAAAAGTGAAATTTAGCTTTTTACGGGAATTTTTCTTAACATTTTTAATGGGTATTTTTTTTTATCGTGTTAATTTAATGGTTATAACTATTAACGCCCACTACTAATTTAACTTTTTACAAATAGAGGTAGTATCAAAATCCAGCTTGAATAATTCGTTTATAAATAAGTGTTAGGATAAAGTTAGCTTTCATTATAGTTCAGTAGCATATCTTCTTCTACACTATTTATAAAGAGAAAAAAATGTATAGAAATCGACAAACCTTATTCACAAACCAAATTATCGAAATATTAGCACGATGTAATCGACGCCCAGCGCCATCTATTGATATAGGTTGAAAGTAAATTATCCCGAAAAGAAGTGAGGGCGGGAAACTAGTACTTAATAATTTAAATAAAGAACGGCAAAAGTTAAAAACATGTAATACAAGGAGTAGATATTACAGAAGGAGTACAAATAAAATAGTAAACATTTTGGTAAAAATATAAAAGACACAACCCTGAACTTAAAGTGTGCCATTTAACAGCTATTAGGATTAATGGCCATTTTGTTTTTTGCACATTTTTTCGCGCGCGTCCGGCAGAGGAAACTATGATCATAATGCCACGACTGGCGATTTGTTATCCACTTGTTTGCCAAAGCCGTGGTGTGAGGACGTAAGATTGATAATGCTTTTGCCTTAAATAGTCTGAATGTATTTGGAAGTGTGAAGAAAAATGGAGATGTCTAGATGCAAAGATAACCTACCTGGTATAGGTAGGTTATCTTTGCATCTAGATACCTGGTATAGATACCTGGTATAGGTAGGTTATCTTTGCATCTAGATTATATATAGAGATATTTTGAAGAAAAATTTTACATTTTCAGTCTATTTTCGAATTCTTCAGCGACTTATTTTTTCACAAATCGGGACTATTTTTTACATAACTGGACCATTTTGCGCTACGTTTAGGGACAATGGGGTGTTTTCGCTGCTTTACCCCTGTTTTCTTTATAATTTTTGACCCGAACTGCCTAAGGACTCTTGCTTTCGCCACTTATAATACGACTCGGACTGTGATATTGATTTTGGGATGGGAATTGATGAATAGTGCTGCAGTTGCCTTGCTTTCTTAGACAATGTCTTAGTTATTGAGGATGATGAAGAATGATAATAAAAGCACCTATTGTTAAATTATATCTTGTTGTTTTCAATGTTTTCTCTACCTTATCCACACAATAAAGGGCTATGGGTTATGAAACCCAAGCGCTGCCTGCATTTGGAATGAGTTTTTGTTGTTGTTGCGCAAAATAATATGGTTAATAAAGGCATAACCTGTTAAACTTCTATGTAAAATTACTCAAAAACCTAGCCTCCTTGAATTACGATTTTATTTTCTTATTAATCAGCATTACATGCTCTTTTAATCAACGTATATTTCATTCATTATATTTTTGAATAAAATGTGGAAGCAAAACGGAGTGATTATATTCTCTTTGGTGGAAGCATATAATACAATGTACTCTGTGGTGGAAGCTGTCATAGCTCTTTTGTGTCATTTTTTTTAGCCATTTATGGTCCACACTGAAGAATAATAAACCAAACAGCCAAACTTTTTTTTAATTTACAATCATTCGTTCACGAACATCCGAAAAACAAAAGTAAATTGTCTATACTTACGATA
>JABMDO010001190.1:0-18179 GCA_014851415.1 Cnaphalocrocis medinalis
CTTTACCCCTGTTTTCTTTATAATTTTTGACCCGAACTGCCTAAGGACTCTTGCTTTCGTCACTTATAATACGACTCGGACTGTGATATTGATTTTGGGATGGGAATTGATGAATAGTGCTGCAGTTGCCTTGCTTTCTTAGACAATGTCTTAGTTATTGAGGATGATGAAGAATGATAATAAAAGCACCTATTATTAAATTATATCTTGTTGTTTTCAATGTTTTCTCTACCTTATCCACACAATAAAGGGCTATGGGTTATGAAACCCAAGCGCTGCCTGCATTTGGAATGAGTTTTTGTTGTTGTTGCGCAAAATAATATGGTTAATAAAGGCATAACCTGTTAACTTCTATGTAAATTACTCAAAAACCTAGCCTCCTTGAATTACGATTTTATTTTATTATTAATCAGCGTTACATGCTCTTTTAATCAACGTATATTTCATTCATTATATTTTGAATAAAATGTGGAAGCAAAACGGAGTGATTATATTCTCTTTGGTAGAAGCATATAATACAATGTACTCTGTGGTGGAAGCTGACATAGCTCTTTAGTGTCATTTTTTTTAGCCATTTATGGTCCACACTGAAGAATAATAAACCAAACAGCCAAACTTTTTTTTAATTTTACAATCATTCGTTCACGAACATCCGAATAAAACAAAAGTAAATTGTCTATACTTACGATAATCGTCACTGATTACGAACATTTCTTATAGTAGGGTACATGCGAATAATTCGAACCAATGTCGTATCGTTACGAATAATTCGTTATCGTTTGGCGGAGTAGACCCCCTGGTTCGATTCCACCCGGGATCTTGTTTCGGGCGAACACTAAGCAACTTACACACACATCGAGGCCGAAAAATATATGTTACATCAACATACATTTGTGTTGGTGCGGGAATCGAACCCGCGATCCTTACGTCTCAACCGGCGCTCAAACCATTGCGGTAAACGGGTCGTCGGGGGTAAATGTTCATTGATAAATTTATAAATAAAAAAATTCACACAACATCTCATACATTGACCTGACTCCGTACTAAGTAGCTTAAGCACTGGAGTTACAAGTGCGCTGCCAACCTTTTTTCCCCTTCCCCCCGGGTGGGCCTCCGGTACCCTCACTCACTAGCAAAACACAGCACAGGGGCTGCTTCACGCCGGTTTTCTGTGAGGCAGTGGTATCACTCCGGTCGAGCAGCCCATTCATGCCGAAGCGTGACTCTCCCACAGTAAAACTAGATTAGGTTAACAAGAGTTAAGGGCTTATCTGTCGCAATCGAACACATTCGGCTATCCTCGCGGTGAAAGCGCAAATGCTACGTTCCCACGATACAGTTTGCTGCGCGCGCGCAGGGCTGCCAACGCGGTACCAACGGACATAGGCATAGCTGTACCCATCAGCTGCCCCCCCTGGATTAGATATGAGCGCCACGCCGGCGCGCCGCCGTCGCCGTGGACTTGCGTCAGCGCGCCGCCTAGAGTCACAAGTGCGCTGCCAACCTTTGACCCCCTTTCCCCCCATTTGGACATCCGGTGCCCTCACTCACTCGACGAAACACAGCGCAGGCACTGCTTCACGCCGGGGTCTTCTTTGAGGCCGTGGTATCACTCCGGTCGAGCCGGCCCATTCATACCGAAGATTTAGATTACAAAATATTCAGGTTTTAAAAATGGTAACAATCAAAGAATGTGCAAGTTTGAGGCGTTTACATGTGAATGAATGTAGCTAATTTAGTCTTTAGATATGTGATTTATTTTAAATCATAAAAATCATCTAAATCCCCCACCCCCCACCCTTTCCCTCACCCCTTGACAAAAAATGTAATCCACGCCGGCGCGCCGCCGCCGCCGCATTTTTTTTTACCCCACGCCGCCGCCGTGGAATTAGCCATCGGCGCTCATATCTACCCTGGATCATGTTGACGTCCCTACTTATTTAACTTATCCAGTAGTTTTATCGATAGAGATGAAAAAAAACCATTTGGGGGGAAAGGGGTCAAAGGTCGGCAGCGTACCATCAGGTGATCCGTCCGCTCGTCTGCCAAAGACCTAGGTAGTAGACTTTAATTTATGAACTACTAGCGGCCGCCCGCGACTCCGTCCGCGTGGAAAAGTAACTTTTTACCCCCCTTTCAACCCCTTTCAACCCCCTTTTCGCAATAAAAAGTAGCCTATGTCCTTTCTCAGGGTCAAGATTATCTGTATACCAAATTTCATTTAAATCCGTTGAGTAGTTTTGGCGTGAAAGAGTAGCAGACAGACAGACAGAGTTACTTTCGCATTTATAATATTAGTATGGAAGTATGGATTGCAAGACAAAGGTCTCCGTCATAGGAATCAAGTTATCGCTACTATTATGGGATTAGGCATAATCACCACGGGTGTGTGATCAACTGATCACCAATCCGCATTAGGCAATGCTATGTTCGAAAAATTCGAAAAATTTCGAATATTTAAATTCGAAAAGTATAAGCATCTTCAGATCAGACGCCCCGTTGGTCTAGTGGTTTAAGTACCAGGGGGTCTACTCCGCCGAACGATAAACGATATATCGTGCCAATAATCGTGTCGGAGCCTACTCTAAGTGCCATCGTATCGACTGTCGTTGATACGAATCTTCGAACGATATTGCTTTGACAGTTCTTACAAAAACCCTACTCTAATACACCATAAAACGATACGAATAATTGAATTTGACAGCTTCACAACGTCAAATCGACGAACATTCCTACGACATCTCTGATGGTGTCGTAAAGATTATCGTTTCGTTGTGATTTTGCATTTAAAAGACCCATATTACTGTTCTCCGGACTAGTATCTTCCTTTACCATTGACCCCAGCTCTGTTCAATAGATTACGGTTGTGATGACGATTGGATTTGATTTACATAAATCAAAGTATTTTTGGCGCGAACCCCTCGAGTGTGTTCTGTGTGTTTTCGCTGCTTTACCCCTGTTTTCTTTATAATTTTTGACCCGAACTGCCTAAGGACTCTTGCTTTCGCCACTTATAATACGACTCTCGGACTGTGATTTGATTTTGGGATGGGAATTGATGAATACTTAGTGCTGCAGTGCCTTGCTTTCTTAGACAATGTCTTAGTTATTGAGGATGATGAAGAATGATAATAAAAGCACCTATTGTTTAAATTATATCTTGTTGTTTCAATGTTTTCCTCTACCTACATCCACACAATAAAGGGCTATGGGTTTATGAAACCCAGCGCTGCCTGCATTTGGAATGAGTTTTTGTTGTTGTTGCGCAAAATAATATGGTTAATAAGGCATAACCTGTTAAACTTCTATGTAAAATTACTCAACAAACCTAGCCTCCTTGAATACGATTTATTTTCTTATTAATCAGCATTACATGCTCTTTTAATCAACGTATATTTCATTCATTATAATTTTTGAATAAAAATGTGGAAGCAAAACGGAGTGATTATATTCTCTTTGGTGGAAGCATATAATACAATGTACTCTGTGGTGGAAGCTGTCACAGCTCTTTGTGTCATTTTTTTTAGCCATTTATGGTCCACACTGAAGAATAATAACCAAACAGCCAAACTTTTTTTAATTTCACAATCATTCGTTCACGAACATCCGAACAAAACAAAAGTAAATTGTCTATACTTACGATAATCGACACTGATTACGAACATTTCTTATAGTAGGGTACATGCGAATAATTCGAACCAATGTCGTATCGTTACGAATAGTTCGTTGTCGTTTGGCGGAGTAGACCCCCAGGCCGTGATCTCGGGGTCCCGGGTTCGATTCCCGGGTAGAGCAAAAGTATGTTTCGAATTTTTCGAACATAGCTCGGGTTTGTGATCACCGCACCGCATTAGGCAAGCGTGGTGATTAAGCCTAATCCCATCATAGTAGCGATGACTTGATTTCTATGATGGAGGCCTTTGCCCTGCAGTGGGACAGTATATAGGCTGATACTACTATAAGCATCTTGAGGACAAACCAAGCTGTACTATTGTTATCAACCCTAACTAAAGTAGGTCTATCCAATTTTTCGGTTTTCAAAATTGGCAACCCTAAGTGCATGTTGTGCGTCCTTGTCGCGCGTGTGGGATCAAACGGGGGGGGAGGGAGACAAGGAGAGTGGCTGAAAATATTTTATTAGATTTAGATCGTTGGTACAGTGGAGGGCAGAATATGTTTGTTTCGCCTGAAAATTGTTATCTGTTCGTCTGCCACCTATTACACAACAAATAAAAAAGAATATAAAAAAATAAACAGGAAACTGCGTAGAAGTTTTACTATAGTAACTAACTCATAAAGAACAATTATACTTGTCAAAAAAACCAAGTGTCGCAACGCAAGTCATTTGTTCTACGGTAAAGAGTTGAGTTGAGATCAATGTAACTTCAATTCGCATATTTATTTATTTATTTATTCTTCCTTACTTAAACTATCTTTACTGGTTTCCTTAACCTAATGCGACAATTTAATTTATTTAGTCCCTACTTTACTTACTTACTCCACTGGCTCAGTGAGCCGAAACGAGCCTTGGCTTGCGAAACAAGAGGTCGCCACTTTGGTCGATCTTGCATTACTTGGGGTCTACTCCGCCAAACGATTTCGATTTATTCGTAACGATACGACAGTACTTACAAAAACCCTACTCTAACACAGCTTAAAATACGTGTAATTGAATTTGACAGCTTTACAAACTTCAAATCGACGAATATTCCTACGACGTCTCTGATGGTATCGTTAGGAGTATCGTTTCGTTTGTATTTGTAAAAACTTTTTTCAGCCATTTATGGTCCACGCTGAAGAATAATAAACCAAACAGCCAAACTTTTTTTAATTTTACAAGCATTTGTCGTATCGTTACGAATAAATCGATATCGTTTGGCGTAGTAGACCCCCTGGTTGTCAGTCGTTAGCCTGAAATTCTCGCAGATCATTTACTTTCTCACAGTACAACAAGACGATGGCTGGAGAATGGGCATAAATGCCGAAAGGAGTCTCTACTTTAGGGATTTTTTAGGTTAGCCTCGTGACTGTCACGATCGTTTAATAGCCAAGGCTTATTTGATTGAAAAAAATATTACTCACTGTCTGAATTTTTTGATGTTACCTAAATATTCTCTTAAAGTGTGATTTATGTAATATTGTGATACGAAAATTATGTGTGTTATGTAGTAGGTATGTTATATTATGTTATTAGTTGTTTTGTATTGTGTATTTGTTATTTTTAATTACAGAATCCTTTATGTAGTTTTTAAGTATTGCTGTGCCCTAACAGGGTTCATGTTGAACTGTCATTAAATTAACACCTAATCACAACAACATGAGTGCAATAAATAATTTGATTTGGTTTCTTTCGCGTACCTAAAAAAACTAATTGATGATTTCTGCCCCCCACTGTACTTTTTAAACAAGCTTAAACAACTATGGCGATATAATGGCGATTCTTGTTGAGAAAACGGTGGTTTTAGACCATGGTGATGGCTACTGTGCTGTGTTTCGCCGAGTTAGTGAGGGTACCGGAGGCCCATCGGGGGGAAGGGGATAAAAGGTTAGTAGCGCACTTGTTGCATGTGGGCGGCGGCAATTGCTTACCATCAGGTGATCCGCCTGCTCGTCTGCTACCTATCACATAAAAAAATGGTGTCCCCTAATATCTGTAGACCTAATCCCATCATAGTAGCGATGACTTGATTTCTATGATGGAGGCCTTTGCCCTGCAGTGGGACAGTATATAGGCTGATACTTTTTATATGGTAATGATAAATGAAGTGATTTAATATTGTAGTTCAGACTTAATGCTATCCCTCTTTTTTGTTTCAGGATGAGAGGGAGGGCGCGGGGCGCCGGGAAGGGGCCGTGCTGCCCACTACAATGGAGGTAAGTTTTTAGGGTTCCGTAGCCAAATGCAAAATATGGAACCCTTAGAATATTCGTCATGTCTGTCTGTGCTTATTTCACAGACATTTTTGTTAAAGTATTTAAGAGGAAAAGTATTTTTCGAATTTTTCGAACAGCTTGGGTTTGTGATCACCGCACCGCATTAGGCAAGCGTGGTGATTAAGCCTAATCCCATCATAGTAGCGATGACTTGATTTCTATGATGGAGGCCTTTGCCCTGCGGTGGGGCAGTATATATGACTGGCAGCATGGCGCATGATACTTTATTTCTCTATAGAACCAACTCTATCTCTTCTTAACAGATTGGTTTGGTACCGACTTTTCCAAACAAAAACCCGTGAAGGTGCGTACGGATTGCGCGTTCCAATGTACGCGTAGTTGGGAAACACTGTTGTACCCTGGTACGCGTGATCAGTTTACGCGTACCCGGAAGGCCTTGTCCATACCTGCTACGCGTTTACTCTTGGGATACGCGTACCGCGCGAGCCAACTCGAACGCGAGCCAGGCGGTCTGGATTGATTGATCTCGTACAGTCACGAGTATTAATTTGAGACCCATTTCCGCTAAATATCGATAGAACAGAACAGGCAAAACATTACAGACTTAGATAAAAGTAAATTGAATTTTTCAAGGTACAATACAATATATAAAACACGCGACAAGTAACTATAATGTCAGTTATTGCTATATTGGTAGTTTTTAGCAATAATTAACATTATTGTTACTTGTCGCGTGTTAGAAATATTGTATTGCATCTTGAAAAATCCAATTTACTTGGATCTAACTCTGTAATGTTTTATTTTCTTCAAAAATATCATATTTTCGTCACAATCAGTGTAAATAGGTTGGCGGCGCTAGTTTCATTCGTATAGCCCCATAATAAAGTTAGTAAGCACAAACTAATATTGAAAGCAGTACTGTCCCGGAACTATGCAGTTGGTCTCGTGAAAGTTGGTTTAAGCGATTGTAAATTCAGCCGAAACGGCCGGTGTTACGTCACTACTGGCCAGTAGGGACACTGTGATCCAATTATAAGTATCGATAATTGAGTGGAGAGCCACGCTTCGGCATTAAACCTTATGGGGCTCTGTCTAGAGCTGTTATGACACACAGACACAATAGATATTACAGTGAAACTTGGTTAAGTTGGACCTGTAGGCCTAACATGCGCACCGCCCGCGACAAAATTTTGTCGACTCTCGTTCGCGAGAGCGCATCCTTCTATCCCGCTCATCGCTCAGTTAGGTGAGCGAGAAGCAACTTGCACCGACAAAATACGAGTGTCGACAAAATTATCTGGTGGCGCACATGTTAGCCCGGCTGGTTAAGTGGGAAACCTCTATATCTGCAGCTCATGCAGCGGTCCCTACACCTTGGCACTGAATTACCTCTGTTGGTGGCTCGAAGCAAACCTATATCTGGAATTCATTCTTCCGATTTATCAGCATATTTACCTCTATAAATGGGACAGCGAGATGCATAAACCTCTGTAACTGAGATAACATCTTTTTTTTTTTACTTATATTCTTTTTCTACCCGCAAATTTTAACTGTGGGAGAGCCACGCTTCGGCATGATTGGGCCGGCTCGACCGGAGTGATACCACTGCCTCACAGAAAACCGGCGTGAAGCAGCCCCTGTGCTGTGTTTCGCCGAGTGAGTGAGGGTACCGGAGGCCCACGCGGGGGGAAGGGGATAAAAGGTGGCAGCGCACTTGTAACTCCACTGGTGTTGCAGTGTCTATGAGCGGCGGCAATTGCTTACCATCAGGTGATCCGATTGCTCGTCTGCTACCTAAACCATAAAAAAAAAAATTCTTCACTTAACAGGTCATTGCAGGTCCCTTCAAGTCTCACTTAACCAGGTTTCACTGTAGTTTGTTCCTTTGTGCCTGTCAACCTCATATTTGGATCTCATGGCCGCTTACCATCAGGCGGAGTGAGGTCATGAGGCATCATTAAAATTTGTGGATTTTGTGGGATTATAAACTAAGTAGCCTGCCCTCACTTCGTTCCGGGATAATAGTCTTGCAAGCCATTAGGCCTCGATGGCGATTGCTAATGTGTACACCCGAAGCAGAACTGACAACCGTTGGAGCCATAAAGTCCTTGAGTGGAGACCGCGTCTCGGTAAACGTAGTGTTGGACGCCCTGCGACAAGATGGGATGACGACATTCGAAGGCTGGCTGGAGTGAGCTGGATGAGAGTGGCCGAAAATCGGGAGCGGTGGCGTGCATTGGGGGAGACCTATGTCCAGCAGTGGACGAGCGTGGGTTGCTGATGATGATGACACCCGAAGCGCGTAAGGTCTCGGGATTGATTCCCGGTCAAGTCAATTTAGAAAAACTACATTTTATAAGTTTTCTTGGGACTGGGTGTTCTGGGTTTACGCCCCCAGTTAATTATTAACGTCATCTGGTACAAGGGTTACCATAGTAAAAGCACAAAATAATTACACACAGAAGTTAGACTTTGACCTGATTTTGAATTTAGAAGAGTTCGTTGACATATGCTAGGGTTGTTGCCTGGCATGAGTACATAAGCGCGCGGCCTCTACCATAGACCTCGACAGTTTGACAATCTTATGTCATAAGTTAGGATTATAAAGGCGGTCGAAAAGGCGTTTTTGCCCGTTAGTGCGCATGCGTGAGAACATGACATATTTTTAGCTCTTAGTGGGCAGTCAGCCTTCTGTGTCAATATGTATTTTGTGGTACAAGGGTTGCCTTATTCTGAGACCAGGTTGACTAGTGTGATTGTCTGGCACATTTATTAATTAAAGCTTTGCCAATAGATGGCGCGGTTACCAGAGTTCTTACGATCTAAGTCAAGGAGTATCGATATCTGTACGAATAGTAATCGATACATCGCGAACCACGATTTCGCCTGGACTCGCACTAATTACGTTAGGTAACCAATCATTTGAGCTTGTCCTTAAGTTTATGATTGTTATTTATGTATTTGTTTGTTAATGGTCTCTTAAGTTTCCTATGCATTCAGAACATATCTCCACAAAATAATTGCACACAGAAGGCAGACTCAGCCTTATTTTGAACTAGCGGCCGCCCGCGACTCCGTCCGCGTGGAAAAGTAACTGTTTACCCCCCTTTCAACCCCTTACAACCCCCTTTTCGCAATAAAAAGTAGCCTATGTCCTTTCTCAGGGTCTAGATTATCTGTATACCAAATTTCATTTAAATCCGTTGAGTAGTTTTGGCGTGAAAGAGTAGCAGACAGACAGACAGACAGAGTTACTTTCGCATTTATAATATTGGTATGGATTTAGAAGAGTTCGTTGACATTATGCTAGGGTTGTTGCCCGGCATGAGTACATAAGCGCGCGGCCTCTACCACAGACCACGACAGTTCGACAATCTTATGTCATAGGCTAGGATTAATGTGGTCGAAAAATCGTATTTCCCCGTTAGTGCGCATGCGTGAGTACATGACACGTTTTTAGCTCTTAGTGAGCAGCCTACTTTCTGTGTGTAATTATTTTGTGACATCTCTCTCTATCCTAACTAATATTATAAATGCGAAAGTAACTCTGTCTGTCTGTCTGTCTGTCTGTCTGTCTGTCTGTCTGTCTGTCTGTCTGTTACTCTTTCACGCCCAAACCACTGAACGGATTTAAATGAAATTTGGTATACAGGTGATCTAGACCCTGAGAAAGAACATAGGCTACTTTTTATTGCGGAAAAGGGGGTTGTAAGGGGTTAAAAGGGGGGTAAAACCTTTTCCACGCGGACGAAGTCGCTGGCGGCCGCTAGTTTCATATAAGCATGTAAAGTTGGGTACTCACCTAACCATGGGCAGCTGCCTCATGTTGACATCTCCACTAATTGGACCGATTCATTGCGTAGCCCACTTTTAGGGACTTTTCCCCATGGCGTCTAACAAATCTTCTGTGACGCCTATTGGCGTCAGCCGCCTCTTAGTAAAGTGACGCCTTTAGGCATCTTGCGCCATGATGACCCTCACTCACTCAACGAAACACAGCGCAGGCGCTGCTTCAAGCCGGCCTCCCATTCATGCCGAAGCGTGGCTCTCCCACGGTATTCCATACAATCCCATTGCAATTGCGTATTGGATGCAATATCGTCAAACCAACGCTTGCGACACCGGCCGTATCGATATAGTATCGAGAGGCCTAATTTGACGTAATTTAAATAGTGCACTAGGGCTGTCATACTAAATTCGTGCACTTTTTTTTTGTAAGTAAGTTCTTTATTGTGGAAACGGGTACATATAAAGATTAAAACATTAAAAACACATCCTCCGAGTCCTGCCCATTACTGAGCTTGCAATTGGCCCTTTTTTGGAATGAAAATGAAATTAAATAGAAATTACAATATGTAATTAAATAATAACTACACAATAACATAACACTGATACAATTACGTAGAAAAAAATGAATTTGTGTATTTTTGAAACTGCATTTTCTAAGTTTTCTTGGGTCTGGGTGTTATGGGTTGACGCCCCCAGTTGATTAACGAAATCTAGTATTCATAGTACAGGGGTTGCCCTAGTTTGAGACCGGGTTGATTGGTGTGATTGTCTAGCGCATTTATTTATTTATTTTTGTATGGAATCAGGCCTACCAAGTCGGCCATTTTGAAAAAGAATCGTGTTTTGGCGGCAAGTCATAAAAAGCATGCCAATTGACACAGACTGATTACAAACAAAATATTATGTCTAATTATCAAATCTCTTAGTGATACGGTTTTTAAGGTATTTGAGTTCAAAAACTGATACACAGAGATACCTACAGCAAAAAAAATGATGACTTTAAATAGTCATCGTCATCTAAAGTAAAATAAATAAAAAAGTGCTTAATTGAGAATTTCCCTGTTCCGTAAACCAAAACTTCTACCGCGGCAACCGCTTACCATGAGGTGATCTGTCTGCTCGTTTGCCACCTATCACATAAAAACGTCGGGATCAGTTCTACGCATGTACTTTTATGTTTTTTATGCGTGCGAGCGAGAAGCGAGACGGCCTTCAGCAAAGTCGATGTATATTTTTCACCGGTGCGAACGAGACAACCCTACCGAAATCGACTCGCGCGCATATCCCGTAATTGATCCATTGATTTGTCGCTTATCAGCTGATGGGTGATGGCTGATGACCATACAAACGCCATTTATACTATTTCGCCATAGATTTCTGGAGTTTGGCCTGTTTTTCAAAGATGTGAACTGGTTGATGATGACATAATAAAGTAAATAATTTTTGAAAAAAAGCAAACCGACTTCAACACTACACCATAAATATATACCATTGATTTTTTTTTGGATTTTTTGTTATTTTTTTTTCAAAAACCACTGAGTTACAGTCTATTCCAATTATGATGTCCTTTTGGAAAGATGTCAATAGTTCAGTACTAGGGCAATACCCTTAAAAATCGATTCTCAGCAGCATCGATTCTCGATTTGTAACTAATTTTAATCGAATTGACTTTCAACTACTAAGGTTAATAGAAATAGTCGAAAGAACACTTTTTTTGCACGATTGGATGTTATGTATAGTTTTAAAGATATTATATTTTAAGTATATCTGTACGTGAGAAGTTACCTGCAAATTACTGTACTTTTTGTAGCCCCATTGTATTATTAGTATAAGTAGCTAGATTCATTTTCGAATTTTCGAAAATTCGAATGATCGGTTTAAGTAACTGAATACTTCAGGCACGTCTCTATGTTTAAAAGTAAAACATAAACCATAGTACGTAAACCGTAATCGCGCAAAAAAATATTATTTTATTTTGAAGTTTAGATAAATTTGAGCACTACTGTCAAAAACAATTATGTTTATTTTGCTTGTGAATTAATTGTAGGGTATTTTTGTATAATTGTATATTTTTCAAATGATGATTTACAACCAAGTACAAAAATAGATATGTGATTCGATCTATAGATCTCGCACGTTACGCACACGTAACGAGCAGAGTTACGTTCTTCGAAATGTCCAAAGGGACATCATAATTGAAACAGACTATAATTTTGATAAAATTTATATGGGACCACCTTTGAATGAAGAAAGACAAACATACAGACAGACACACTATAATAATTATTATTATGGGTAGGAAAGGCTAACCAAAATATTAAATTACTAGTGGCCCGCCCTCACTTCGCTTCGGGACCGTAATTCAGAAATGAGCCAATAGACGGCGCTTTGTCCAATTACATCGCGCAAGCGTTTCGTGTTTTCGGTTTACCTATAAGCCTTGTCGTTGTCTATTGAACTTATCTCTTTATAAATAGTATAGATTGTGGACGTTAGTTGTGTTAACCATAAAGAAAAGTGGTCTTAATATACTCCCTTGAGGGACTCCTCACAAAAATGGTTATTGGCATATACTGTTTTTTGTTCTGGTTAATAATATTAGTATAGATTATTATATCCATTAGGATGTATAATGATTCTTGCAACTTTACAAGTCATAGTATCTGACTTCATTCAATTATAAACCTTAGGTCATTGATAATAAGACCTAAGTGGACAGGACTATCGGGCGTGGCTGCTATGCACGATAGTTTTCGCAATAGGGTACTGCATCTGTTACGTACCATCTTCAGTTCAACTATTCGGGTGTGGTCGCACTGTCAGCGTGCGATTATGACATATTTTTTTTTTGGATTGGAGCAAAGCGTATGCTTCGAATTTTTCGAACATAGCTCGGGTTTGTGATCACCGCACCGCATTAGGCAAGCGTGGTGATTGAGCCTAATCCCATCATAGTAGCGATGACTTGATTTCTATGATGGAGGCCTTTGCCCTGCAGTGGGACAGTATATACGCTGATACTTAATACTTTTACTAGTAGCCTGCCCTCACTGCGTTTCAAACAGTAGTAATTGTTGGCGCTGGTTGTCAATTAGGTCGCTCTTGTGTTTTGGTTTCCACTTTCCCTATGCGTTAGCGTTGTCTATACAATTAACCTCTTTATATCTACCGGAGAGAGAGAGAGAGGTTAGAGAGAGAGAGAGAGAGAGAGAGAGAGAGAGGAGAGAGGAGAGAGACAGGATAGAGAGGAGAGAGAGAGATAGAGAGAGAAAAGAGAGAAAGGAGATAGAGGGAGAGAGAGGAAAGAGAGAGGATAGAAAGAGAGTTAGATAGAGCACGATTTTAGATAGAAGGTAACGTTTATTGGCCACGTTGACGAATGTATGAAATCTCTAAATTCGACAAAGTGCACGATAATTGGTCCCTTGGCCCGCTATCAGCGCGCCCTCGCCTCACAGCCGCACGCGCAGCCCGCACACGGCCTCACGACCGGTTGCTGCAAACCAACGTGTTCCTCACTCTACCACTATTACCACTCGGTTCACACCTTAACACTCAGTAGAAAGAGACAGAGATTTTTCATTTTTTAAATCCTAGAGGCGACAGAAAGGGAGCTGAAAAATGGTCGAGGTAGACCAAGGAGGCGATGACGGCATGAGCTCAACTCCTATAGCCCCAACTGGGCCAAAATCGCCCAAAATCGTTCATAATTTCAGCCAGTAAACGTTCACTGCTGGACATAGGCCTCCCCCAACGTTCTCCACAGAAATCGGTCCTGTGCCACCCGCATCCAAGGGACTCCCGCGACCTTCACTAGATCGTTGGTCTGTGGTTGGTTCGTTGGTGGGAGGCCCGCCACGGCTGTGGCCTGTACGCGGACCTTTCCACCTCAACGGCCGTCTGTTCTCCTCGCAAGGCCCTGCCCATTGCCACTTGAGCCACGCAATTCTTTGGGCTATGTCCGGACCTTAGATCTCCTGCTGATCTCATAATTCTGTCACATCCGCAAGGGATTTTGAGCAAGACTCTGAGTCACTTTGAGCCTTCTTAAGCGGCCCATTGTACGCGGCCACGTTCAGTCCGTATGTCATCACTGGCAACACACACACATTAAAACGCCAAAAATCGTTAATAGGGAAAGGGTAGTGTTTAGAATATATTCACGTTTCGGAACATTTAAAAAAAGTTTATTAGATATGGAAATGACAGCTGTCACTTACTTTATCTGAAGAATCGACCCCCTGATTCGAACCCATGACTATACCCAAAACTGGAATTCGAGACCAAAAAATCTACTACAATGTTGCAACTGCAATAAAATTATCGTGCCATAGTATACCCCCTTTTTTCTAAAAACACTCCCTGATGTAATTTATTTATTGGTAATTTTGATTCTATAATTTAAAAAAATAATTTTATTTACTTTTTTTCACGTAAATACAAGACTCTTTAATAAATACTTAACCATCCGTAATTTTAGTTTTCAAAGATGGTATTGCGCTTGTAACACTACAGGTGTTAATAACATTTGGTATCTACCCACAACATTTTAACAATGTATGGAAACTTGACAGTTCAGTCTGCTTAATAAGAATATAATGCCAAAAAGGTTGGCGAAACCTAAAAACGTCACTTGAAAATGATTATTGACTTTAACAGATTTGACAGTAACGTATCTGTCGTAGATTTTTGGTCTTGAATTCCAGTTCAGAGTATAGCCTTTCGAAAGACTCATGTTGATAACCACTGAGCTACTACGTTCATCAGCAATGCAGTAATACGTGCAACGCCGGGTTATGTTAGTAGGTGAGTTGCGTTTGTGCCACAGTAATATGCACTACAGTATACTCGTGTCTTTAAAGTCATGAAATGTATTCTTGAGGAACTATTACGGAGTTCCATAGTATTATTATAACAAATGGGGCTACCATCTTAGAGAAAGTATCAATTAGAGAGGACATGCAAATAATAATATTCGTGTAAACGCAACAACTATATACAGAAATCTTGATACTTTCTCTAAGGGCTACCATACTCAATGACGTAAGCGGCAGTGGCGCCATTAATTAATTCCATTACTTTCTTGATGCATTATAGGTACTGTATCTGTCACCCCCGTATTTTTTATGTGATATATGGCACACGAACAGACGGATCATCTGATGGTAAGCCTTGCCGCTGCCCATAGACATCTGGAACACCAGTAAGGTACAAGTGAAATGCCAATCTTTAACCTTCTTTCCTCACAGTTGGGCCGGTGCCGTCTTCACTCTACAAAACACAACGTAGGCGCTGCTTCCGGGTCTTTTGTGGGGCCGTGGTATCAGGCATCGTTTCAGACCAAACGTATTGTCGGCCGCTGACAGTGAGCGCGCGTTACGAAGTCTATGCTTTCCCAACAATATTGAACTTGTCGTTCACACCGAACCGACTAGAAGATTTAATACGTAGTCAGCGGCGTACGTTTGGTCGATCCCTCATTCCGGTCGACCAGCCCAATCATGTGAAGCGTGGCTTCCCACGGTTAGTGGCAGGGCTTCCTCACTGGAAGCGTACGGGGTGTGCGTTCGACGCCGGTCGAGGCGTGTCGCGGGCGCGCCCGCTTTCGCAATCACTGCCATCCTGCCCCCGCTGTCAGGTATCTGGCTGTGTTTGAGAAATAGCTGTGGGTTTTCATATATAGCTGTAAAAGCTTACTAGAAAGAGAGAGAGAGGAGAGAGAGGGAGTAGAGAGAAAGAAGGAGAGGAGAAGAAAGAGAGGAGATGGGAGAGAGAGAGAGGGGAGTGGAGTGAGAGAGAGAGGAGAGAGGAGAAGAGAGAGGAGAGGAGAGAGAGAGGAGAGAGGAGAGAAGAGAGGAGAGAGGAGAGAGAGGGAAGAGGAGGGAGAGATTAGAGAGAGGAGAGAGAGAGAGTTATATAAGAAGATAACGTTTATTGGCCACGTTGACGAATGTATGAAATCGCTAATTTGGACTGCGATGTCGAGTGCGCGATAATTGGTACCTTGGCCATGGCATTGACCATGGCATGCCGAAGCGTGGCTCTCCCACGGTTAGTGGCAGGGCTTCCTCACTGGAAGCGTACGGGGTGTGCGTTCGACGCCGGTCGAGGCGTGTCGCGGGCGCGCCCGCTTTCGCAACCACAGCTCATCCTGCCCTGTCTGGTACTCTGGCAGTGTTTGAGAAATAGGGGTTTTCATATGATAGCTGTACCTACGAGTACTTAGCTTAGATAGATAGATAGATAGATATTCTTTATTGCACAGAAATAGAATACATGAGTGAAACAACAGCTATAGACAGTACAATAAGGCGGTCTTATCGCTTGTAGCGATTTCTTCCAGACAACCTTTAGGTAGAGGAGAGAAAAACAGCGTGTTGGCAATGGGGGTAAGGCAGTGCAAAGAGATTGCTGAATGAAAATATGAAGTACAGATACTTATAATTATACATGACATACTTAAATAATAATAGACATACATAATATTAATATTAATATACATAATATATACATACAATCAAAATATAAGTAATAATCATGAATACATAGCTTAAAAGTTTCTATATGGATAACTACAAATGACCAAAATAGACACATATGAAGAAAAGCTTAGTTCCACTGTGGGAGAGCCACGCTTCGGCATGAATAGGCCGGCTCGACCGGAGTGATACCACTGCCTCACAGTAAACCGGCGTGAAGCAGCCCCTGTGCTGTGTTTCGCCGAGTGAGTGACGGTACCGGAAGCCCAATTGGGGGGGAAGGGGATAAAAGGTTGGCAGCGCACTTGTACTGGTGTTGCAAGTGTCCATGGGCGGCGGCAATTGCTTACCATCAGGTGAAAAAGTTTTTTAAAAAAAAATTATGTTCCGTTTCCGAGAGTCGATTGAAGAAATTTGACAGTTTTGTATACTTTGTTGTGTGGCTGTACATACAGTAGAACGCCGATTATCCAAATCAATTGGTACTCAGTCGATTTGGATAGGTAATCAAAAAGTCGCTTAATCGAACGGGCAACAAAGAAAAACAAAGTGTCACACAGAAGTTTAAGGGGCTACACGAATGAAACTAGCGAAAATATGATATTTTGAAGAAAATAAAACATTACAGACTTAGATCCAAGTAAATTGGATTTTTCAAGATGCAATACAATATTTCTAACATGCGACAAGTAACAATAATGTTAATTATAGCTAAAACGGCCACTTTTAGCAATAATTGACATTGTTGTTACGCGTGTTTTATATATTGTATTGCATCTTGAAAAATTCAATTTACTTTTTTCTAAGTCTGTAATGTTTTGCTTTTTTACAAAATATCGTATTTTCGCCACAATCAGTGTAAATAGGTTGGCGGCGCTAGTATCATTCGTATAGCCCCTTAACAAGCACAATTTATAATGACGTTCATACTTTAAATCCGATCAAAATAGGTTTAAAATAACAAAAAGGTTTCCTTATGATAATGTTGGTCTGGCATCGGCCGGGACTCGAACCCGGGCCCCCCGCTATGCGAGCGAGGATTCTACCTCTAAACCACCGACGCCCGATATAACCTAGCGAAATAAGGGTTGATATACAGTTTAGATGACGTCACGGTTCAGACGTACGTGTGCCTATTGGTGGATGGGTCTGGGCAAACAAATCAATAAAGTCCATTTTACGAAAAAAGTCCCCTGGGAGCGGCGCTACTTGTCATACAAATAGGCTTTATATCTCTTTCCCACTCATTACGTAGACTGCCATGTCATTTTAGTTCATCAAAAATCCGGGGGACTCTTTTCGTGAAAAGGACTATACATTAAGATTGGCGTGAGAGAAAGCAACCCTCTTCGTTGTTAATAATCACAAAGTGTGATTTAGTGTAGGCGTTTTTCGTCATTTCTTCGTTCTCCACCGTTTCTGCACCGATTGCCACGAAAATTGGTGGAGAGATGTAACTGATAATTCAAGAATTGGTTTTTTAAAATTATCTAAAAATAATTATTTTTCACCCCCCCCTCCCATACAGCGATAAGTTAATTCGAAAATAAATTCGACTTACCCCATCGTTTAAAAGGTTTCGTCTTAAGGTACTTTGCTGTGGGCCCTCTTACCACAGGCCCAAAGTTTACAGCAAACCATTGACAAGCATGTCTATGTGTTTATATCTTACTCGAGACTATGTTTATGTAATATTGAAAACGATTGAATATGGGACCAAATAAAGAATTTGCTTTTCTTGAAAAATTTTTTCCTCTTTTCTTTACTCTTCTTCACCACAACATTCGGTGTAGTAAACTTAATTCACCCAGGGTAATTCACCCAGGTGAATTAAAGATACTTTTAGTAAACTTTATTCACCTGGGTGCATTAAGTTCACTCCTGTAGTAAACTTAATTCACCCAGGTGAATTAAAGAAACTTTAGTAAACTTTAAACACCTGGGTGCATTAAGTTCACTCTTGTAGTAAACTTAACACGATGGTGGACAGTAACGTCCACAGGCGTTTAAGTACAA
>JABMDO010001191.1:0-18382 GCA_014851415.1 Cnaphalocrocis medinalis
TTACCCTAAGTGGTATAGTCGCGCTTTAATTAAAATTATATCCAACAAAAATAAAATGCACAAGAAGTGGAAACGCTTTCAAAACCCCCGAGACTATGATGAGTTTTCCTTGCTACGAGATAGAGTGAAGGCTGTTCAATCGCAGTGTTTTAAGGAATTTACTCGTAAAGCTGAGAATATTGTAAGACACAATCCTAAATACTTCTGGACGTATGTTAAGTCTAAGAAAAATTGTTCCAGTTATCCTAAAGAATTCTCTTACAATGATGAAAAATTCTCCGAGGGGCAGAATATTTGCAATGCGTTTAATACATTTTTCGAGAGTGTCTTTACTGCATCCCGATCTTATAATAATAATCCTTCCGTTTCTTCCTCACACAATATTTCTTGTAATGATGCTATTTCTAATATTGACATTTCACCTTCCATAATTGAAAAACTTCTCTGTAAACTGGATAAGTCCAAGGGAGCAGGGTTTGATGGAATACCTCCTCTGTTCTTGGTCAATTGCTCGAAAACCTTGGCTTATCCAATATATATCCTCTTTAAAAACTCACTTAAGAAGGCCATGTTTCCCACGGTTTGGAAAAAAGCTCTTATAATACCTATACACAAGAAGGGATCTAAATCTAATATAACCAATTATAGACCGATCTCTATCTTAAGCACCATCGCTAAAGTCTTCGAAAAGGTAATTTATGATGGAATTTATCAGACAATTTCTCGGGGTATCAACACTTCACAGCATGGCTTTCTTAAGGGTCGCTCCACAGCGTCTAACCTAGCATTGTTTACAAATTATGTACTGGAACATATGGAAGGCGGAGGTCAGATAGATGTAATCTATACCGATTTTGAGAAGGCGTTCGACCGCGTGGACCACTCAATATTGGTAAGAAAGTTGGAACTCTTGGGGATTCATGGGGACTTGCTGAGGTGGGTGGTCTCATATCTTTCAAATCGTTCGCAAGCCGTCGTACTCGGTGGCCATCGCTCAGATTTTATAACTATCCCCTCAGGAGTCCCGCAAGGTTCTCATCTCGGCCCTCTCTTCTACAACGCTTATATATATGATATTTCCAACTGTATTAATAATGCCAAACATCTACTATATGCTGATGATAAAAAAGTTTTTATGCGAGTTAGTTCTTTTTCAGATTGCGAGCTGATCCAAATGGATCTAAATAACCTTTTAGCCTATTATAAAAATAACAATATTACCATTAGCATATCCAAATGTCAGTGTATAAGTTTCACTCGCAAAACCAAGCCAATAATTTTTAATTATAAGTTTGAAGACGTTGTGATTGATAGGGTTGAGATCGTGCGGGACTTAGGTGTGCTCCTAGATGCGAAAATGTCTTTCTCTAACCACGTGGAAAACATTGTCAACAGGGCCTACAGAAATTTAGGATTTGTAATTCGAACCTGTAAGCCTTTTACGTCTGTCCTCAGTCTGAAAGTTGTTTATTACGCATATGTTCGTAGTATATTGGAATATGTTTGTCCTATTTGGTCACCATTCTATGCAATACACAAAAACAGGATAGAAAATATACAACATAAATTCATCAAACATTTAAACTTTAAATTTCGGAAAGGTAAAAGTGAATACAAAAGCAATTGCCGCGAGTTCCAACTACTGACTCTTGAGGAACGACGTATTGCACTTGAAATGGGGTTCCTTTTTGATGTATTGCACGGACGTCTAGACTGCCCAGAGCTTTTGGAAAGGCTGGCTTTTTGTGTACCTACGAAACGTACCCGCCACACTAACCTTTTTGCAGTTCCATATCACACCACTAATTATGGACAAAATGCTGTGCTGACTCGCATTCTCAATTCATACAATAAAATGTTCACAGAGGTGGACCCGTTTATATATGATAACAAGAGAGCTTTCATAGAGGCTATAATGAAGATAATCCGTTAAGTAACTACTTTTTTGTACTTTGTTTGTTTGTAATCTTTTTCTTTTTTGTCTAAAATTTTGATAACTAACTAATGTATAGAATCACTTACTCAGCAGATAACCAGCTTCCTTTGTTTTGTTGTTTTACTTATGAATTTCATTTTGTCTTTGGATTGTTTAACCAAAACGTTCTTAAACTATAGCATTTGGTATACAACTGGTTCAATGTAAAGTCAAGACTTGATATATTATAAGTAAGAATATTTTTTAAGCAAATTGTGAATAACTTTTTTGGCCTAATTTATTTGGTAGTTTCTAATAATGTAATAATGTATGCTATTGTAACGGCTGTTGTTATTCCAAATAAACAAAAATAAAAAAAAAAAAAAAAATAAAAATAAAAAATTTTAAATCAAAAGGGAGGACTATGACTAACCTATCATTCATCATAGGTACCAATTACACAAAATAAAATAAATATATTTTTATTTCAACTATTGAACATTATTTATTTGAACTCCCACTAAGAATCATAATCATAAATCTTTATTGTTTCATTTGGTGTACATACAATGTGGTGGTTTGGTGTACGTACAAGAAAAAAAAAGGTACTCAGGTTTTGAAATAAGTAAGTCCAGACACGAAGTATTCTTTCATTTTAATTAAATCGTTTATGCTACATGCGCGGAAACTATCAAATCTTCCATCATCATGCAAGAGTTTTCATTCCTACGCAGTCTGAAGTAGCCAGCTTCGCCAAAATTGAGTCCCCAGGAGTTCTTGAAAGTCCAGTATAGTTCACCAGTTATAGGGTCTGGAATAAATACATACATTTAGCAAGCTCTAACGGCAAATCTAGAATCACTTTGAAAATTGCTTATTTTTTAAATTTATTAAAGACCACTAAACCAAACAACAGGGTACAATTCTCTGGGTCGAGCACAAAGTGTATTTCGAATTTTTGGCTCGCCACAGCTCGGGTTTGTGTGATCACTAAACCGTATTAGGCAATCTTGGCGATTAAGATGCCTAGATTTCTATGATGGAGACTTTTATCATCTGTGCTATTGCATTTGCCCTGTAGTGGGACAGCCTATAGGGGTTTTTTAAATTAAATAAATTAGTGAACTGAAAAGCACTCTAATGGATGTTTTCAGTAGATAGCTACTTTGCTAGTCTACTTGTACGCTAGCTCGGGTCGTTTTTGCTGTCTTCATGACTCCCAAATAGCTGTGGTCCAGTCTTACTAGCTTCCGAGATGTCGATGTTGAATATTGCGTTTCTTAATGCTGGCGGGTGAGCTACTGTCCGTCCAGTTCGCAATTGCGAGTTAGTTACTGGTTAGTGACGTCCAAACAGTGCGAGTTACTCGACAGGCTGACTTTTAAGCTCGCTCTATGTAAAACAGTTTTTAAAATAACGAATGAGTGAGCAAAAGGTAAAAAGAAAAAGAGCTAAACCTAATATGGTTTAGCTCTTTTTTTAATGGAAAATATATGCCCAAAAAAATTGAACTTACCGGTACCATAACCAACTAATAACACGGCATGATTAAGATTATTGGATATGCAGTATGGCAAAATACCACTATCGTATCTCAAAAGACTCATCGCATCCAAGCCTGGAAGAAACAATAGATAAATCAGTCATAATACTTGTATTAATTAAGGAAATTTCCTGTATCTTGGTACTTATAATTTACTTACCAACCGAAAGGGGGCCAACTTCATACAATGTTTCCTTCAAATCGTCTTCAGAACCAAACACGTAAGCGTCACATCCTGTCACTTTTACAAAGGCCTCGTCGGGGCTGAATATGCATTTATTGTCATCTTCCAAATACGGACACTGCTCTTCAGTCATAATTCCACCATGATCGATCAGGTATCTGCAAGGGAACATTCACGAATACCTAGTGTTAGCTGTATATTCTACTATAATTAATAAACAAATAGATTCTGTAGACAACAATAAGGCTTTGGGTGAACTGAAAAAGCGAAATACTTGCGCATTGTAACCGACGCCCAGCACTATCTATTGGTACTGTTTGAAACTAAGGTGCCGAAGCGATCTGAAGACGGGCCACTAATTAGCCATAAAGATAATATTCCCATTAAAACCGGGGACGGATGGCCTAAGCCATTATCATTTTAGAGTTAAGTCGCTATTGCATCCCAAGCTGATACTTTGGAGTACGTTGTTCAGTTTCTGTTACATGAGATGTGTGGAGGGCCACGCTTCGGCATGAATGGGTCGGCTCGACCGGAGTGATAGTGCCTCACAAAAGACTGGAGTAGCGCCTGCGATGTGTTTCGTTGAGCAAGTGAGGATACCAAAGGCCCAATTGGGCGAATAGTGGGTTAAAGGATAGGACGGAGGTAACACACTCCCCGACACAACTCCACTTCTACTACTAAACTTTTTTGTGGTCCTATTAGCGACTTACAATGAAACATTTGCTTCAGTTGTGTTCAGTTAAGAAACGTTTCCGTACCTCATACTCGTGTCTGGGCGACCACCTCCGTGGCAGCCCTGGCTGTACGGGGAACAGTCTATGATTTGTTGCTCGGATAACTCCACTCGGAAACCGTGTTTACGTGCAAACTGCCCTTCAATGTTACCTATGCCACGAAAAAAGATTAGTGGAAATCCGCTCATTTATTTTACATCTTCAACTTCCAGAGGCTCTTCTGATGAACATTTCTGACAGTCACGAACAATCGTTTCATATAATGACGTTATCTAAGATGAGTTCAATTGTTTATGATATCTTCAACAAATGCTCGTTACGTTGGATCGCAATGTAAATAGGAAAAGTACACGTAGTTACAGTGCAAAGATGACGAACAATACGGTGAAGATTAACGTTGATTAATCTATTGACTGATTGTTAATTGATATTGAAATGGTAGTGGGGAAACCATGGATGAAGCTGGCAGAAGACGTAGGAAGTGGCATGGTAAAGAAGAGCCTATACTTAGCAGTGAGTGGATGTGGGCTGATATGATGACAATGAATCCATTGAAACTGACCTGTTGTACTGAAGCTGTAACAAGTCCCGCATTGACCCTGGTCTTTTACCCTGGTCACCACATAGTGGCGTCTCCAGTCGAAAGACTTCGGAAGGTTGATTCTTCTGGTCGAATTGCGTTTTATTAGGTTGCAAGCTAAGCGGTTTTGAGTTGAGCTGAGCGGTTGACTCTCGAAGCCTGTGTGTTTAAGCAGAAACTCCTCGGGTTCCATATCGGTGAATAAGTTGATGCCTGTTGAAAAATTAACAAAGAATTTGATTTATAAAAGTAACAGCTTATGTATAAAACTTAGCGTTCCATCACAACCACATCAACTATCCAATACAAACTTTTGTATAAAATGTAATTTACAAAATTTGTGTTTTTACTTATTGCAAATCCAAACACAACAAAACTCTCATCTTATGTTCTATCTAAACTATTTATAAAGAGATAACTTCTATAGACAACGACAAGCCTTATAGGTAAACCGAAAACACGAAACGCTTGCGCGATGTAATTGGACACAGCGCCATCTATTGGTTCATTTCTGAATTTCGGTCCCGAAGCGAAGTGAGGGCAGGCCACTAGTTATTTATATTTTCAAGAGCAAAAAATATGTTTTTATCGTTTAGTTTCTCGTATCTCTAATAGTTAGTAGGTACAATATTATAAAATTATGTGAGATAATAATTTTAATATAGAGCTAAAATATTTACCGAATACTGATGAATTATACCTCAGATTATCCTCATTAATACTTATTAAATTTTTCTTGAATATTTCGAATCTCACGTTCTTCTCTGCTTCGCTGCTGTACTCCTTTCCATGCAACTTCATGAACTGTTCGAAATGGGCCTCAGCATCATCCAGGGCATACACCCTTGGTGCAGCCAGGGCTTGGCCTCCGAGACAACACAGAACCAATATCAGGGAAATCATATTCAATGACTTTGAAAACGAACATTCCTCATTTATAGTTTATATACCAGCACAATATGCCAAACGAATTCAAGGTATTTCAAGAAACTATGTTGTTTTAAATTTTTGTGTTCAAGAATTTGGTAGTTAAAACGAAATGACTGCACGATAAGGTCAATCATGTTTAATATACCGATCATAGATAATTATAAAAAAATATACATTACATAAGTCATGTCTTTCGATGATTTTTAAGGTTCCGAACCTCAAGATGAACTAACTTTGAGACTACCTACTTTTTTTGCTGAGTGACAGACGAGCAGACGGTTCTAATGGCAAACGATTGATCCTCATTCCCCCTTCCCTCGGATTTGGCGTGTCACAACCAATTTCCGTACACATGGTGCCATCAAAGTTCGCACGATATATAGTTGGGCGACAAGTCCCGGAGTTAGCGCGTTATGCATACTGTCGCGGCAACATGCTTCGCGTCGCCGGCTTTACCACAACTCGTTTGCGATTTCTCACCATTGAATGGAGGTTTGCCTATAAGGTGGAACTTCGCATGTCGTAAATTAATTATGTTTATTTATTTATTAATTAAAAAGGCCTCTTTCTCGCCACGGTGACAATTGTTAATGGCATTGTAGAGTAACAAATTTTCAAGGGACATAACATAATATAGACTTACAAATATCAATGGCATTTTGTAACAACCCATAGGTTATTTTGTGCTATACCTAGGTATGTAAAACTTTAGTGCATTAATAAGTATAAAGTCCATATCGATGAATCGCTTCCACAGGCCGATATGATAACGTTTGTGCCGCTCGTTAAATAAACCGAAATTAATAGTAAAAGCGGTAATTACAATTTGCGAACGAATTTTAAGTGCTGATACGCTTGCAATTAGGTCGCTGGGGTGTTACATTAGCTGTATGGAATATTTAATACACGCTGCTCCAAATATTGCGGCAAATGGTGCTCATTACTACCACCTTGCCTGAAGACTGAGGTACAAAACAGAGATAATTGCGATCTGCCTATATGGCTTGGTAAACTAGCTACGAATCAAAAAATCGCACGTCGTCGCCTAATCTGGGCAGGGTTCGGCATGGGACAGAAACAGCCCGTACGGAATGTGTGCGGGTGAGACACGTTACGATGCCTAGCACGGGTAAGGAACTCTTCGATATCAATGCTAGAGTTAAAATCATCATCATCATTTGAGCCACAATCTTGAACCACCTGGATCCAGTTTTTGGCCACCTGCCTCATTACATTGTCCTTTCTTCACATCAGTGGTCTTCCGACGAGTCTCTTTGGTCTCTCTCTCTCTCCATTTCAAGAGCTGCATCAAGAGTAGGTACTGCTTTTTGGTTAGCCCACTGCCACATCAGCTTAGCTATGCGATGCGTCGAGGTATGAATTACTTACTAAATAATTTTCTTTCCGGCTTAGTTAAAAAGAGCGAGCTCAGACATTTGATGAGTAACTACCCTCAGATGGGGCGCTGCCAGTCTGCTACCCCAGTACAATGCCGGTCGAGGATCGCCCTGATTGCACAAAGCACGGCCCCTCTCATTTCGTTACGTGCCGAACGCGCCGAATGCCGATCGCGCTTTGAGCGCGTCTTAATAACGCGCCGAAAAACGATAACCGATGCAATTTGTGGTGCATTGTGCGGCTAGACTGTTGCGGAGTTTTATACGTTTTGGGGTTGAATCGGCCAGTTGTTATTGAATTTACTTTGGACAAGCGAAATTAAATGCATTTACTTATATGAACGAATAATGGCATGGCGCAAAATATTAACAATCTAACTAAACTGTTAACTACAAGTTGGTAAATAGTTACCTATTCATGTATGCGCATATTTGGGGAGATCTCATCAATTATTGCAAATTGATTATTAAATCTTTAAGTTTTCAGAGAGTTTTTTTTTTAAAAAGCTTTTTTAGATTATTTTCTTTATTAAGGAGACAAATAGTTTATAATAATACATTACGCCTAAAAACTACTAACTCACTGGCCTAATTCATTTCCTCTGCGGGGGGGCCAATTCTCGTGTGCACTCGACATTGAAGTTGAATAAGAATTTTGTATGGATGAATGTATGAAATCTCTAAATTCGACTTTAACGTCGAGTGCACGAGAATTGCTCCTCTGGCTTAAACCTTTATTTTATTGATTGACGAACTACATTTAAGATTAGAAAATGGAAATTATTTTGGTATCAAGAGGCTTTACGATGAAAGAAAATAAAACAAAAATAATCCGACCAAACAACAGTTTTATACTTTAGTGTCAAAATTTCCACTCACATATTGTCTAGAGGTTGTACGTGAAAATAAACAACCAATTATATGCCTTACAAGGGTTACTCTTAATTAATAACAGTGTTTAATTAGAAGCTGTGCATAGCGCAGTTAATTAAAAAGTTCTTTGATCACGTGCTATTTATTATGGTAATTTGGCAATTTACGCCGCGGAGTTATTTTCTAAACGTATTTTGTTTAGCAATTATTCTGATTTAGGGCTGAGTTCGGGCAGTAAAATGTAATAACTACAGAGCAAGCGACACCTCTCTGAAGTGAATTTATGAGACATCAACCTTCAAGCTTCAAGTGAGCTTGTGTGACTTTGATTAAAATTAGGTATATTAAAGATTTTGTTTAAATTAAACACCTTGTTGCTAGTCTACGAAAAAAAGTTTTTGACGATGGCTTCGATGGCGCAGTGGCTAAGTTGTTCGCCCGAAGTGCGAAAGGTCACGCGTTCGATTGCCGGTCAAGTCAATTTACGAAACTACATTTTCAAAATTTTCTTGGGTCTGGGTGTTCTGGGTTGACGCTCCCAGTTAATTATCGTCACCTAGTACTCATAGGATAGGAGGATTGGAGGCAACCCCTGGGTTCCCCTAATTGAGACCAGGTTGATTGGTGTGTTTGTCTGGCGCATTTATTTGTTTATCATTTATATCTATCTATCTATGAAAGGTGGTTTTCCGCTTGTCCGTTTCCATCCCCATAATGGTCAAATAATGTGTCCGGAACGACGTCATTACTTATTCACATGACGAACTAACGGCGTCCCTCACCAATATGACAGATATAATTGACGCAAATTGTCACTTTGACAGATGTTATACCAGATAGGTGGGTAATGTATTTTGCATGTACACGCGTAAGCACGGCCTCTGGCGCCAACAGCTGGACATAATTATAACAAATGGTCCCTATTATGGTAAATGGTATTACAGGACCCTAGGACTAATTGCCGATGTTATATCTCAATGGATCCATTTGTCGAAGTGATAAAATTAATGGGTCAATATATATAAGGGTTTTAGTATCGGTCCTGGGTCCGACCCCGAGTAGCGGAGGTTACCTGCGATTTATCCCAACAAAGCCCATTTCTTTTTAAGGGCTTTTTATGTGATTATTGGCAGATGAAAAGACGGATCACCTGATTGTAAGCGGCTGCCGTCGTTTATAGACACCCGCAACACCAGTGGAGTCACAAGTTCGCTAAAAATCTTTAACCCCCTTTCCTCGGATTGGGGCCCCCGGTACCCTCACTCACTCGGCGACACACATGACAGGCGCTGCTTTACGCCGGTTTTCATCGTCATTAGTTATTTTGTTACATTTTGACATCTCACATCAAACTAACCAACCGCCGTGTACATGGACCTCAGTTCTACAGTATGCCAACTATAGTTCGTGCCAAATAAACTTGCAATAAAAATCATTCACCCCACTTGTACCAAGAAGTCGTCAAAATTCGCGATACAGATCGCTTCCCATACTAAACTGTCGATAAAATTACATTTGCCGTGTTTCATAATACCAAACGTCAAAGTTTAAGACCAATTTTTTGAATTTAAAGTTCGCACGTCAAGGACTATGAAACATGGCAAATGTAATTTTATCGACCGTTTAGTATGGAAAGCGATCTGTATCGCGAATTTTGAAGACTTCTTGGTACAAGTGGCAAGTGGGGTGAATGACCATTATTGCAAGTTTATTTGGCACGAACTATAGCGGATTCTTAGCGCGATAGAATCAATGAAATAACGTAGAAAGTCAAAAGAGGCAAAAAATAAAACGTGTCGGTTGACACAAAATAAAGAATCAGTGTCTCAGCAATATTTCTGATTGTGTTTCCCTACATAGGGGGAAGCTTGGGATGGCGTCACGAGGAGTATGGCCGTCACGTCTGCGTTCCTTAGACGGAGAACACAACAGTATTGGCAGAGGCGAGAATGATCGCGGGTACTGGCCAGTGCTAATCCACATTCATACGATTTAGTTCCGTATATAGTGCATATTATAATGCCATTTTTGTTCTTTAGTTAAAACGCTCTAAGTGCAGTATCAGACTAGGGATTATACGCGCTTATTAGTTAGAGTTATGCAGTCGCATGTTGTATTGAGTTTTTTTACGTGATTGGTAAGCGAGTGTTTCTCGGTTTTATTCACGTGAATACGCCGAAATTGTAAGTTTGCGCGCGTGGACGGCACGCATTTCTACGGGTTGGTGGTGGTGAAACAGTGACAACCCGTAGGAATGCGTGCCGTCCACGCGCGCAAACTTACATCTGGCGCCCCACGTTGGGCGCCAGCGGCGGGTCCTGGATGTCCTGGTGTATGTTTTATACGCTCTTTACTGAAAGTTAGGTCTCCGGTAAAGACAAAAATTAAAATTTCTTTATTTCACTGAAAAGATATATCAAAATGACACAGGTTTATTGGGTAAAATTATGTGCACTACACATAAGTATTATCAAACAAACATTATACAAGTACCTCCAAACTAGGTAACGCCTGTATCTTGGATGTATCTGAATCGGTTTCTTACTCATCGGAAACATAGCGCAGGCGCTGCTTCACCCCGGTTTTCTCAATTTAGGAAACTACATTTTCTAAGTTTTCTTGGATCTGGCTGTTCTGGGTTGACGCCCCTATTTAATTATCGTCATCTGGTACTCATAGTACAGGGGTTACCCTAGTTTTTTTTATGTGATAGGTAGCAGATAACAGGGCGGATCACCTGATGGTAAGCAATTGCGGCCGCCCATGAACACTTGCAACACCAGTGGAGTTTGATTGTCGTGCACATTTATTTTATTTTTATTTATTTTTTCTATGAAACATATTTCCCAATACCGTTTACGAGTTCCCCTGCGGTACGCCGGCTAAGTCCCGACAAGACCGCAGTGATTGCACAAAGGGCCGGGCGGCACGTGCGCGCTTCGTTACCGGTTACACTACTTCATCATATTTTTAACCGGAGCGACGGGAGCAATTCTTACGTGCCTAATATGAAATCGAATTTGATGGTAGCAAAACGGTACGCACCCCGTTGGTCTAGTGGTTTGAATACCGGGCAGTGATTTAGGGGATCGATTCTCGGGTTGAGAAAAAGTAAAACTTAGCTCGGATTTGTAAATTTGTGCACATAATTGTGATTCTACTGATGTTGCAGGTGTCTGTAGGCGTCGGTAATCGCTTGCCATCAAGTGGTCCGTCTGCTCGTCTGCCTATCACATAAAAAAACATTGCTTTGTGTTTCTGCAGGAATTGAACCCGCGACAAAATTTTCAAGTCGAACTTTAGAGTAAAGGAGGAAATACGTAATTTCCACGTCCCTACTATTCGAAGGTGTTCAGTGTTATTACAAAAAAGATACGAAAATACCCTACGATTTTCAGGCGTCAATTTTCATTATGATATTTTGGAGTATTCGGTTGTTGCTCTTTTGCAGGGATATAAGGAAGATAAAAGTGGGTTAGTGTTGATTGTGTTACTGATTTTCACCGTCATCCGTAGAGTTAAAAATTACAATCAAAGTTGAACTCTCGTGGAGCTTACGCGTCATTTAAGCTGGGGGTTCCAATGAATCAAGCCGAAAACGTGATGTCTTCTGATAACTGGGATAAGGACATATGTATCAAGCCATGGCGGCAGAATTTTCGCACCACAGGCAAAAACAACCAGGTTTAAAAATCTGTCATTATGTTATCAGAACGTTCGAGGATTACGCTCAAAAACTAGCGTCTTTCATAATAACGTAGCACACACCAAACTGGATATTATTGCGTTGACGGAGACATTCCTGACCAGCTCTGTGTCAGATGGTGAAATCTTTCCCGCATGTTATCAGGTGATTCGAAAGGATCGCTTAGGTGACTCAGGATGGGGAGGAGTGTTGTTAGCTGTACGTGACATTTATACGGTTCGAGTGATTAAAAATATTGATGGTCTAACACCTGATAAGGAACTAATATTCGCAATAGTAAGCAGTAAAATGATGAAATTCTTATGTTGTGTAGTATACTTACCACCCAGTTATAACGACAAAAAATATCTTGATGTATTGTCTTGTGTCGAAAGTGCTGTTTGCGCTTATAGTAATATGAATGTTTTAATACTAGGAGATTTTAATCTTAACTCCTGTAGTGAACATGTTAAGACACAATTTGATTATTTTTGTGACTTCTGTAATTTGCAGCAATATAACACTATATGTAATTTCAAGGGTAGTATGTTGGATCTTGTGCTGAGTGATTATGAACCGGATCAGATTGATGTGTCAGAGGGATTAGATCCACTAGTGCCTATAGATAATTATCATCCTTCACTGGACGTGACTTTAAAGCTCCGGTGTGGAAGAATAGTGCCTCAGGCTACATTTTCTGCCACCCGATCTTCGGATATCAGTTTTAATTGGCGTAAAGCAAATTTCCAGTTGCTATACGAAGAACTGGCTCAGTTAGATTGGTCTGATTTATTGGTTAAAACAGACGTAGATTCAGCGGTAGACTACTTTTATACTAAGTTATATGAGGTTATACGTTCGTTTGTACCCCCTAAAAAAAACTTTAGGTATGAGCAAAAGTACAACTATCCTAAGTGGTATACCCCAGAGATTATTCAAAATATTAAATTTAAATATTTTCATTTGAAGCGGTATAAGTCAGAGGGTAAGGAATTTAATAGGGAACTTTTTAAATACTACCGTTGGAAGGTTAAGTCTATGATTGACAACGCATATAAACAGCACCTTAATTTGACAAAGAAAAACATAGTTGACGATCCAGTCAAATTTTGGGAATATATAAGAGATAAAAAAAGGGATAGACAACCTCTAGAAGCATATAGTTATATGGGTAAGGTAGTCACAGGTCAGGCAGCAGCTGATGCATTTGCTGAGTATTTTAGCTCAGTATTTCAAAAAGAAGAGCCGCTATTATGCCACGTTGAAGCTGAACGAACTGCAAATACTACGGTAGATGCGACTTCTATATCCCTCGTGCAGGTAGGTGACGAGGACTTTAGGATAGCAGTAAAACGGCTTAAAGTAAGATCGGCTGGTGGTCCAGATAATATTCCTGCTTTTTTGGTCAAGGACTGTGCGTCCGCCTTGCGACTACCATTGTTGTTTTTGTTCAATTTGTCGCTTCATCAAGCTAAATATCCAGATTCCTGGAAACTATCCAGAGTGACTCCAGTACCAAAAGGCGAATCTGGTAAAGATGTAACTTCTTTTAGACCGATAGCTGTGCTCTCTGTTTTGGCGAAATTATTTGAAACAATATTAAATTACCGTATATGTCAACAAATTAGCAAAAGATTGCATAATAGTCAGCATGGGTTCCGGAAAGGCAGGTCAACGGACACAAACCTTGTAGCGCATGTTGATTACATTTGTTCCGAAATGGATGCAGGTCGACAAGTGGATGCAGCCTACTTTGACTTTAGGAAAGCTTTCGATCTGGTCCACAATGACATTCTTTTAACAAAACTGGCGATACTTGGCTTTACACCGAAACTTCTCCAATTTTTTGCAAGCTATCTTAAGAATAGGCGTCAATTTGTAAGAGTGGATGGCTCTGAATCCAATGATTACTACACGCGTTCGGGTGTTAGTCAGGGTAGCACCCTTGGACCAACTCTCTTTTTGATTTTTATCAATGACTTGCCTAATACGGTGGGGAGGGCCAAATGTCTACTATTTGCTGATGATTTGAAGCTGAGCTTGGGAATCAATACGTCCGAAGATGCACATGCGCTACAGCGCGATATCAACGCTGTATCTGATTGGAGTAGAAATAACCGCTTGCCTTTCAATGAAACTAAATGTAAAATCATCACATTTGCAGTAAAACGTAATCCTAACATTATAGATTATAAGTTATTTGACGCTCCGATGGAAAGAGTAAGTGACATTCGTGACCTAGGATTAATATTGGACTCTAAGTTAAATTTTCATAAACATGTAAATGTAATATGTAAGGCAGCTAGTAAGATGCTAGGGTTCGTCATAAGAACCTCTGCCGATTTTGATGATATTAGAGTAGCCAAAATATTGTACAATGCTTTTGTTCGCAGCAAACTTGAGTACGGGGCTGTTGCTTGGAACCCGTACCAAGAAAAATATAGCCTTATGATTGAAAGAATACAACGTAAGTTTGCTCGATGGCTTTATAAAAAATGTCATGGATACTATCCATACCTGTATCCCTCTCAGTTTGTTTTAGGGATGGTTGAAATTGAAACTTTAAAGGCTAGGAGAGTAATGGCAACGATATCACACTATCTCTCTATATTACGGGGTAGACTTGACTGTCAAGAAATTGTGGAAAGGGTTGGCTTATTGGTGCCAAGGTGTTTACAGTGTGATGAGACGGGCATGGTTGCTCCCCGTAGAAAGCCGCGGCTTATAAAAACACCAGCTACGCGCACCCAAAGAGCATCGTTTGCTCCGACAAATAACGCCCTGCGTCTGATCGGGGACATAATGATTCGGCATGATGATCTGGATTTATTTGCTGACGGAATTGGACATTTATTAAATCAATTCAATTGTATTATTAATGGAATAGATATGATGTAATAATAATATACTATTTAATTTGATTGTCTGTTTGCCATATTTTTTTCATTTAATTTAATTATGTATTATTTTTTCTGACATTGTATTTTTGTAATAATTGATTATATTAAAATTGTATCACATAATTATGCATGTACCTAAAATGTAAAATTGCTGTATGACTTGCTAGCAAATTGGAGTAATCTGTAAGCTAGCATGTAATGATTATAAATAAATAATCGTGTGCATAAAAGTTTATTTTCTAGAACCGGATTCTACTCTTCCTCCGATTGAGGATTAATATTAAAATGGCCACCATTTGCCAAGTGATATAATTATTGATATCGATAAAATTTATTAAGGTAAATTATCTAGTACTAGCGGCCGCCCGCGACTTCGTCCGCGTGGAAAAGTAACTTTTTACCCCCCTTTTAACCCCTTACAACCCCCTTAATATTATTATGTTGATAGCCTATAGCCTTCCTCGATAAATGGACTATCCAACAAAAAAAGAATTATTCAAATCGCACCAGTAGTTTCGGAGATTAGCGCGTTCAAACAAACAAACAAACAAACAAACAAACTCTTCAGCTTTATTATATTAGTATAGATTAATGGTATTTCATAAGGATACAATATTAGTGGTACCTATCTAGGTTATTATTTCCTCCCTAATCTATATTTAGCCTGTTGTAGTAATGATGATCTTGTCTTTTATATATTACTGTTCTATCCCTGTATTATTATAAGGAACATCATTTTGCTCTCATAATAGGCAATAAAGAAGTCGGTCAAAGAAAACCAGTTCACCAAACATTTATCATTACCATCTGCAAATCTATTCGGAACAAAGTGAACAAAGGCAAAGCGTTCTGGTAATGAGGCTCATTAGGCCACAGATCTTGCGCCCACGCAGCCGCCGTCTCATTACCGGGACATCTCCCAATTGCCTGTTACCAGTGCTGGGTACAATCTGACGCCAATTTCGCAATGTAAATATGAAAAATAGGTATACAACTGTTTTTTTATAACTCACCATATAACCGACTGACTGGTCGGATGACACATTTGGTAGTGATCCTGCCTCATACGCCAAAAGTTGTGGGTTCGACCTTAACCCTGAACAAACATTCGTGTGATGAACACTTGTCTTTGTTCGGTGTCTGGGTGTTATAATTTTTTTAAGTATTATATGTGTTGCCTCTGTTGTCTGATATACACGAGGGTCAAACGGCAATCACTTCTTTGCAAATACCAGATGTAACTATGGTTCAAGCTTACGCCGGGCTCCAAAGTTGTTCTTTCGGACGCTACGAATAAGTATGAGGTTTAGTCTATTCTATCATGGTTTGTAGTGAGATAAAACAAGCACATGAAGATAATATACTCAAATGGCATACATGGAAAAAAAATATGTTAACGTCATTGTTAAAAGTGTTTACTTTGTAGTTACCAACTACCCACATTTTTCCTTCTTCTAATAAGCTCTTTGAGGGCAACCTAATATATTCCAAGACTTGTAAATAACAAGTCCGGAGTCCCGTAATTGCAGTCCAGCCTTCATTAGCTTTGCAGTACTAATCTAGTTTAGTGTTATTAGCGTTGTGGACTTGAAATGGCGGTGTCTCGGCCGCGTCTGCCGCAGCCGAATAAAACCAACGAGATGTGGACAGCGCTTCTCAAACTTCTTTGATTATACTAGGTTAAAATTGCACTTAAACAATTCCTCGGAGGGTTCAGGTGGGACCCTCCGAGGAATTTATTAAGTGCGATATTTACTGAAGAATAAATTGCAAAGAATTGCTATACCAAAAATAAAAATTATACTAGGTTGGCGCAATCACCCATTATTAGGTATGGTAATGAGACATGTGCAAATAGCGGTAGAGTCCAGTCTCAACTGGCGGTATCCGACACGGTTGCGATGAGACAAAAAAAACACTTCACAAGGCATAGGCCATCGCTTTGTCGCGAGATTCTTTCTCACTGTCTCAGAATCTGTTTATCAGGTCATCCAGCACCTTATTTTTTAAGATCCTCCAGACGCCATCCGTCGCCTGTTAACGTCCCGAAATCCTCCACCAAAAATTTCACTTTGCTACTACTAATATCATGGTCTCTAATCTTCGGCTTCGTAGCCGGTACATTTAGCGGCGAACATAATTATGAAAAATTCTCTCCAGTGGTGGATTGCGACAAGCTGATGATGATGGTGATACAGTACGACATTCATTGATTTTTAAGAAACGAACTTACTCTCTGCCTCCAAGTTAGTAGTGGCAGTTGGTGAGGTAGCTTAGTAAGAGAGGATCAATTATTTAATTAATATTTACACTTCTTTCACTGTAGGCTGCGGCATGACTGTGCCTCGGCATTGTTGATGTCTATGAGCGGCGGTTACCATTTACCATCAGATGGGCCGCATGTTACGTCTGCCTACTTCAGCAATAAAAAAGATGTATCGTTAAATCGTTAATTACAGTTTGAGAAACTCAGGCCTTAAAAATCCTATGTTTCCTCCGGCCACGCGCGTATCTCAGCGCCCTCATTGTCCAGACTCGAAATAATAAGCCTTGTAATTAGAATTTACGGACCCTTAACGATAATCAAACGTAGGGCCAGCTCATTACGCGAACGTATGGAAACATCCGCGCTAGCTGTAATACGAATCAATCAGATGAGATGCGGCCTTTAATAGGGCTGCCAGACGAGGGAGGACGCTGAGATAGTAAGTACTCCGTTAACGATTTTTTTAATTGTGATTCAGTATTGGCTTACCTCAGTCTGATGATAAGCAATAGGTGAGCCCACGTTGCAGTTACGACGGACGCGACGGCATCACATCCGTTGGCGCTGCCATGCTGGCCCGCGATGATGAGATGCTTCTTCACGCTTCGTTCGAAGGAGTCCATTTGTAGGACAGAGGACACACATGGGATGCCAACGATTTCCATTTTTAATAGGGCGGAAGGATATGAGCTGCTAAAGTTTTTAGTCCGAGATCGTTTGTTTTCCACAGTAAAACTGCGACAGCGTTGCCCAGGACGTCTAATTAGTACGGAGTCAGGTCAGTATAGTGAATTTATTTATTTTTATGTGTGTTTGTGTATAAGAGATAACTTAAGCACTTACCTATATTTGAAACTAGTATAAATAGAAATAAAATCTTGACCTTCGTCATTATGTAACATTTTAGCTCACACTTGCTTTTTTCACCAAAATACATAAAATTCTAAATTGAATTTGCCTTATTGTATCGTAAAAAATATTTTTCAGGTAATAAAAACATAAAATAACGTAGTAAGAAGTATCAGCCTATATAGGGACAGGGGGCACAATGGAACACGGGGCACAATGGTACAAGGTCGATAATTATTTTAATTCCAAATCAATTCCCGATCTTTCTCATGGGCTAATCAAACATCTCACCCGCCATGTGATGGCGCAGTGCAATGTGGCCGGTCTGCGCTCACTGAGTAAATAATTGAAAAAAATCGTTTTAAGCGATCAAAAGTTGAATTTACGTGGGTAGACTTTTTTTTTGGAAAAAAGTATTGATAGTAGGTATGTGGTATTTTTTTGAGTAAATCTTAGCTAATTTATCTACAAAAGTCAGTTAATTGTGTAGTGAAAAATACAACCTAAAATAATTGCCGAT
>JABMDO010001192.1:0-17125 GCA_014851415.1 Cnaphalocrocis medinalis
GAGTCAGGTCAGTATAGTGAATTGATTTATTTTATGTGTGTTCTGTGTATAAGAGATAACTTAAGCACTTACCTATATTTGAAAACTAGTATAAATAGAAATAAAATCTTGACCCTTCGTCATTATGTAACATTTTAGCTCACACTTGCTTTTTTTCACCAAAATACATAAAATTCTAAATTGAATTTGCCTTATTGTATCGTAAAAAAATATTTTTCAGGTAAATAAAAACATAAAATAACGTAGTAAGAAGTATCAGCCTATATAGGGACAGTGGGGGCACAATGGAACACGGGGCACAATGGTACAAGGTCGATAATTATTTTAATTCCAAATCAATTCCCGATCTTTCTCATGGGCTAATCACAACATCTCACCCGCCATGTGATGGCGCAGTGCAATGTGGCCGGTCTGCGCTCACTGAGTAAATAATTGAAAAAAATCGTTTTAAGCGATCAAAAGTTCAATTTACGTGATGGTAGACTTTTTTTTTGGAAAAAAAGTATTGATAGTAGGTATGTGGTATTTTTTTGAGTAAATCTTAGCTAATTTATCTACAAAAGTCAGTTAATTGTGTAGTGAAAAATACAACCTAAAATAATTGCCGATTTTTTGAAATTTACGATACCCCATGGGGCACAATGGAACGGGGCACTATGGAACACTATTCCATTGTACTTTGCATTGGTAAAATTCTCCCAAAAACAAACAATAAAATATTTTGTTGGTCAACTATTGACGAATATTGACGAAAATATGGAGTACGAAGTCAATAATATTCGCAGAAGTGCAAAAATTTGACAGTTTTTATTTTCCACTAGAACCAGATATTTCAGTAGTAACTAACCAAGATATTGAACTAGTATTACCCAGTCCAAGCTTGGCAGGCATAACATAGCGCCAAAAGAATATGTATTCATTCTAAAAAGTTGTGAAAAAGATATAATGTTAGGTTTAATATATAATTTTTGTCATGTTCCAATGTACCCCAGAGGTCGTTTCATTGTACCCCAGACCTGGGGCACTTTGGAACAATGGAAGCGTCTTTTTCAAAAGCTTTTTTTTTAATGTTAAGGTTAATTTTTGACCTCACTTTTCTATGCAATCAATGCTCGAAGAGTTGTTGTTAACTAAACAACAAAGAATTTATAAAAATAGTAAGAATATATTTTTTTTAAAATAAAAATGATTTTTTCGTTCCATTGTACCCCAACTGTCCCTACTGCCCCACAGCTGGGCAATGCCTCCATCATAGAACTCGAGTCATAGTTGCTATTATGGCTCCGCTGATATTAATATGAGAATAGTTGAATTATATCTGGAATATTGGTCAGAAACATTAAAAGGTGTCGCATGGTGCAATGATAAATTCTGACTTTGTAAATTTTTCATGCCTTGACATAAATTTTATTGTTATCATTAGGTAATATTATATAATTACTATTTTTGGATTTGGATTGAATTGTATGAATGTATGTAATTGTATGGCTTTTTTTTGTAATATGACCTTGAAATGCTTGAAATAAATATACAAGTTAATTTTTGACGGCCTCGATGTCGTAGTGCCTAGTGTTCGCTCGTAGCGCGAAAGGTCCCGGGTTCGATTCCTGGTTATGTCAATGCTTCGATGGCGCAGTGGCTAAAGTACTTTATTGGACAAAATAATAAAGAAACAAGAAAATAGCATGTAACTATAATGGTTATTTATTTATACATTATTATAGATCAGCGGGCAGCCTTGCCGGGGCTGTGCAGCAGCCGGGTGTGCGTGTAGAGCGCGGCGGAGTGCGCGAACGTGGCGGCGCAGTGGCCGCAGCGCAGCGGCCGCTCGCCCGTGTGCGTGCGGATGTGCGACTGCAGGATCGTTAGCGTCTGGAAGCGATATGATAGGCTGCTTGACCAATACCAACCAACTAACCACCAATACCAACCAACTACCAATACCAACCAACCACCCAACCACCAGTACTAACCAACCAACCACCCAATACCAATTTTATTCCACCTTGCATCACATTCATGAAACGCAAATGCTTTGACGTTGAATTGCCAGAATAGAATGAAAACAGAATAATAATAATGACATCTTCAATGGCGCAGTGGCTAAAGTACTTTAGTGAATATTGCACTTAAAAAAATCATCGAAGGGTTCAGGTGGGATTCGAACCCACAACCTTCCACAGACTAGGCCGATGTGCTTCCAGCTTACACCATCTTTACTAAGTCGACGAATTTCGTAAGTGCTTAACTCGCCATGAGCTGACGATAGAGCTAAAGTGCTTTATAGGTCAAAATAATAAAGGAACACAAGAAAATAGCATGTAACAATAATGTTTATTTATTTATACATTAGGTACTAGCGGCCGCCCGCGACTTCGTCCGCGTGGAAAAGTAACTTTTTACCCCCTTTCAACCCCTTACAACCCCCTTTTCGCAATAAAAAGTAGCCTATGTTCTTTCTCAGGGTCTAGATTATCTGTATACCAAATTTCATTTAAATCCGTTGAGTAGTTTTGGCGTGAAAGAGTAACAGACAGACAGACAGAGTTACTTTCGCATTTATAATATTAGTATGGATTATAATAGATCAGCGGGCAGCCTTGCCGGGGCTGTGCAGCAGCCGGGTGTGCGTGTAGAGCGCGGCGGAGTGCGCGAACGTGGCGGCGCAGTGGCCGCAGCGCAGCGGCCGCTCGCCGTGTGCGTGCGGATGTGCGACTGGAGGATATGATACGCTGTTTGACTAATACCAACCAACTAACCACCCAACCAACCAACTAGATACCAATACCAAACCAACCTCCATACCAACCAATCAACCACCGATACCAACCAACCAACCACCAATACCAACCAACCACCCAACCACCAGTACCAACCAACCAACCACCCAATACCAATTTTATTCCACCTTGCATCACATTCATGAAACGCAAATGCTTTGACTTTGACTTGCCAGAATAGAATAAAAAACAGAATAATAATAATGACATCTTCGATGGCGCAGTGGTTAAAGTACTTTAGTGAATATTGCATTTAAAAAAATCATCGAAGGGTTCATGTGGGATTCGAACCCACAACCTTCCACAGACTAGACTGATTGCTTCCAGCTTACACCATCATACTAAGCCGACGAATTTCGTAAACTTGCTTAACTCGCCATGAGCTGACGATAGTCTAGCTAACATTATAGGTCAAAATAATAAAGGAACACAAGAAAATAGCATGTAACTATAATGGTTATTTATTTATACATTAGGTATTATTATATATCAGCGGGCAGTCTTGCCGGGGCTGTGCAGCAGCCGGGTGTGCGTGTAGAGCGCGGCGGAGTGCGCGAACGTGGCGGCGCAGTGGCCGCAGCGCAGCGGCCGCTCGCCCGTGTGCGTGCGGATGTGCGACTGGAGGATCGTTAGCGTCTGGAAGCGATATGATACGCTGCTTGACCAACCAACCAACTAACCACCCAACCAACCAACTAGATACCAATACCAACCAACCACCAATACCAACCAACCACCCAACCACCAGTACCAACCAACCAAACCACTCAATACCAATTTTATTCCACCTTGCATCACATTCATGAAACGCAAATGCTTTGACTTTGACTTGCCAGAATAGAATAAAAAACAGAATAATAATAATGACATCTTCGATGGCGTAGTGGCTAAAGGACTTTAGTGAATATTGCACTTAAAAATATCATCGAAGAGTTCAGGTGGGATTCGAACCCACAACCTTCCACAGACTAGGCTGATGTGCTTCCAGCTTACACCATCTTTACTAAGCCGACGAATTTCGTAAGTGCTTAACTCGCCATGAGCTGACGATAGTCTAGCTAAAGTACTTTATAGGTCAAAATAATAAAGGAACACAAGAAAATAGCATGTAACTATAATGTTTATTTATTTATACATTAGGTATTATTATATATCAGCGGGCAGCCTTGCCGGGGCTGTGCAGCAGCCGGGTGTGCGTGTAGAGCGCGGCGGAGTGCGCGAACGTGGCGGCGCAGTGGCCGCAGCGCAGCGGCCGCTCGCCCGTGTGCGTGCGGATGTGCGACTGCAGGATCGTTAGCGTCTGGAAGCGATATGATACGCTGCTTGACCAATACCAACCAACTAACCACCCAACCAACCAACTAGATACCAATACCAACCAACCACCAATACCAACCAAACAACCACCGATACCAACCAACCAACCAACCAACTACCAATACCAACCAACGACCCAACCACCAGTACCAACCAACCAACCACCCAATACCAATTTTATTCCACCTTGCATCACATTCATGAAACGCAAATGCTTTGACTTTGACTTGCCAGAATAGAATGAAAACAGAATAATAATAATGACATCTTCAATGGCGTAGTGGCTAAAGTACTTTAGTGAATATTGCACTTAAAAAAATCATCGAAGGGTTCAGGTGGGATTCGAACCCACAACCTTCCACAGACTAGGCTGATGTGCTTCCAGCTTACACCATCTATACTAAGCCGACGAATTTCGTAAGTGCTTAACTCGCCATGAGCTGACGATAGTCTAGCTAAAGTACTTTATAGGTCAAAATAATAAAGGAACACAAGAAAATAACTTTAAAGTATTAAACCGGGAATTAACGCGACGTTTATTTTTAAGTACATTGTATGTACTTACTGCTTGACGTTTCGGCTACGTTGCAGCAGCCGTGGTCACAAGCGAAAGCCGGTTTAATACTTCATAGTTATAATGCAACGCGAAAATTTAAAAAACTACACAAGAAAATAGCATGTAACTATAATGTTTATTTATTTATACATTAGGTATTATTATATATCAGCGGGCAGCCTTGCCGGGGCTGTGCAGCAGCCGGGTGTGCGTGTAGAGCGCGGCGGAGTGCGCGAACGTGGCGGCGCAGTGGCCGCAGCGCAGCGGCCGCTCGCCCGTGTGCGTGCGGATGTGCGACTGGAGGATCGTTAGCGTCTGGAAGCGATATGATAGGCTGCTTGAAAACACTTGAGATCAAGTGCGGACCCACCGTAGTGGGCACTGTGGGCATGCCCATAACCTTAAATTTACTTGAGACGTCATACTTTCTTCTATCAACTTAGGATCAGCAGTTTCCAGTCTAAGAGAGGGAGAGGGGGATTGGCAGGGGAGGCTGTACCCACAACCATGGGCGTAGCTAGGGGGTACGAGCCGCTATGACCGCCCTTCGACGATGCCCAAGTCGGAAAATCCTTAGATGCCCACATTCACGGGCGTAGGAGGAACAAGTCGCTAGGACCCCCCCCCCCCCTCTTCCACTATGTCCCAAGTCAGAAAATCCCTAGATGCCCACAACCATTTTTGAGATCTGGATCCGTCCGCGCGTCCCCGCTTGAGATGATAAAATTACTCAACACTCGAACCCACAACTATGTATTTGCAATAATGTTTCCATTGAATATTACAATATTGATGAGAATTTCGTCAGCTCACGACGAATTAAGCACTTAAGTACCTACGAAATTCGTTGGCTTAGTAAGGGGTTCGGTTAGTATAAGTGGTAGTACAGCCACCCAAACAGTGGAAAGTTTTGGGTTCGAGTCATTATAAGTCAATATGAGTATGTGCATTATTATTTACTTAAGAATAAATTGCAAAGACTTGCGATAACAAAATTAAGATTATGATAAAACTAGCGGCCGCCCGTGACTTCGTCCGCGTGGAAAAGTAACTTTTTACCCCACTTTTAACCCCTTACAACCCCTTTTTCGCAATAAAAAGTAGCCCATGTCCTTTCTCAGGGTCTAGACCATCTGTATACCAAATTTCATTTAAATCCGTTGAGTAGTTTTGGCGTGAAAGAATAACAGACAGACGGACAGAGTTACTTTCGCATTTATAATATTAGTATGGATTTAAGTAGTATGGAAAGTATGGATTAAAAATGCTACCAAAAGATATTATTCCACGAGGACAAAATCGCGGGTACTTAAGTACAATACCTACTATGGAACTCGGTACCTATACTTAGTTCCTCAAGAATTTTCGCGACTTTATTGTCAAAGTAAGTATAAAGTGCTTGCCAGTCCTCCTGTATACTTACAGTGAACCCCCTGCCGCAGTGGTCGCAGATCTTGTTCCTCGGCGGCCGCAGCTTCTGGTGCACAAATTTGTCGTGCTTCTTCAACCCTGAGCTGTTCTTGAACACCTAAAAACAAAGAAATTGACTTACACATCTCATACATTGGGTCCGTTCAATTATTACGTAAGCATTGATGGGGGACACATTGCGAGAACAGACGGCCGTTGGGGTGGAAAGGTCCTTGAGTGGAGGCCACGTGCAGGAGGCCGCAGCCGTGGCAGGCCTCCCACCAGGTGGACCGACGATCTGGTGAAGGTCGCGGGAGTTGGATGCGGGTGGCACAGGACCGATCTGTGTGGAGAACTTTGGGGGAGGCCTATGTCCAGCAGGTGACGTCTATTGGCTGAAATGATGATTAATGGGGGGAGGGGGATCTTGTCTCTGCTTACTTTTGATAAATTCAGGAGGAGAAAGTATACTTTATCGCCAACCCAGAACACCCAGATGCAAGAAAACTTAGAAAATGTAGTTTCCTAAATTTACTTGACCGGGAATCGTACCCGGGACTTTTCGCGCTTCGGACGAACACCTTAGCAATCGAGGCCGTCATATAATATCAATGCAATAATAAATAATGTGCAATTTATTCTTAAGTAAATAATGCACTTAAAAATTCAATCGAAGGGTTCAGGTGGAACTCGAACCCACAAAAATTAAACTATCGTGTGGGTGTCTGCAATATCGTATTTATCGTTGGGGGTGATCGAAAATCGGGAGCGGTGGCGTGCATTAGGGGAGACCTATGTCCAGCAGTGGACGAGTGTGGGTTGCTGATGATGATGATGATAATCATCTTAACTAGTGGTCAAATATTTGTAATAATGTCTCCACTGGATGATATTGTATAGTATACCTACAATATTGATGAGACTATCGTCAGCTCATGGCGAGTTAAGCACTTACGAAATTCGTCAGCTTAGTAAGGGATTCGGATGGTGTAAAGTGGATAACATATCTGCCCGGTCTGTGGAAAGTTGTGGGATCGATTCCCACCTGAACCCTCCGAGGATTTTTTTAAGTGCAATATTTACTTAAGAATAAATTGCAAAGAATTTTAACTGTGGGAGAGCCATGCTTCGGCATGAATGGGCCGGCTCAACCGGAGTGATACCACTGCCTCACAGAAAACCGGCGTGAAGCAGCCCCTGTGCTGTGTTTCGCCGAGTGAGTGAGGGTACCGGAGGCCCACTACTCGGGGGGGGAAGGGGACAAAAGGTGGCAGCGCACTTGTAATTCCACTGGTGTTGCAAGTGTCCATGGGCGGCGGCAATTGCTTACCATCAGGTGATCCGCCTGCTCGCCTGCTACCTATCACATAAAAAAAAAAATTGCTATACCAAAAATAAAGATGCATCGCTGGGTGTCTGTACAGTATTGCCACATACCTTGTTGCATTTGTCGCACTCATACTTGTTGCTCTTGAGGTGCACGAAGTCGAAGTGCTGCTGCAGCGCGGAGTTAGTCAGGAACTTTTGGCCGCAGTCGGTGCATATGAACCTGGAACAATATTTACATTAAAATGTTGATTGACTTTCACTGCTGGACATAGGCCTCTCCCAAAGTTCTCCACACAGATCAGTCCTGTACCACCCGCATCCAAGGGACTCCCGCGACCTAAATGTTGCGAAAATGTTGATGCTGTTTTGTAATACATAACTTGGCGGTGGCACTGCCGTGCCTCCTGATTTTTGAAACTAGAACCTACTCATAAAAACCGGCCAAGTGCGAGTCGGGCTCGCGCACAAAGGGTTCCGTAGCAGCAAATATAAGATTTTTAAAGGTGTACAATACTGTAGTATATTTTTTGATCTATCTTATAAGGTTCAGCCATCGTTTTCAGTGTAAGCACAATAACTTAACCAAAATTACAGTTAAATCAACCTATCTCAAAAACTATAAGAGATACTTTGATCAAACCAAAAATCGTTGAAAGAGTTAATTAGCATGCATCACCTCTATTTTTTTAGAATTTTATACCCCGTAGTTATAAAAAATAGAGGGGGGGGGACATACTTTTTACGACTTTGAGAGCTGATATCTCAAAAACCGTTCACTTTAAGAAAAATGTTTTTTAGAAAACTTTATATCATTTTAAAAGACCTTTCCATTGATACCCCACACGGGTATGTACATCGAAAAAAAAAATTTCATCCCTCAGTTACATGTATGGGGGGCCCCACCCCCAATTCTTTTTTTTACTATTTAGTGTCATATTTTTGTAGCGGTTCATACAACACATATTCCCATCAATTTCATCACTGTAGTACTTATAGTTTCCGAGTAAATCGGCTGTGACAGACGGACAGACGGACAGGACGGACAGACGGACATGACGAAACTATAAGGGTTCCGTTTTTGCCATTTTGGCTACGGAACCCTAAAAAGTAGGCACTTGTAATTAATACTTATACATTGACATAATACAATTATACTAAAAAAAATGGCATAATGCGATTCTTTCACTGGAATAAGTTGATGAGAGAGAGAAGAATGATGATGAATGAGAATGATGAAGAAGATGAGAGAAGATCCAGATCTTCTCGTCAGAATTTAGGTAGGTACATACCTACTCTTTTTGATCGGCATTTTTTTTTATTACTATGTTTTTTCGCTCAAACATAGGAGGTGTCCTGTGAATCAGGTGACCCGCTTGTTTATTTGTCGCTCTCTAAATGTTAAGTAGGTATAGTACACTGACCATACGTCCCTATGTCCCGAAACAAAGAGCCAGATCGCCAAAATTTTCACCTCAAATAAAAATTTCTGAGTTCGACTAACTTTTTGTGTGTACGTTACTTAATAAACATTTCTTTAATTTTTTTTTATAATAGAGGCGACAAAGGAGCAAGAAGGACAAACATAAACATCTGCGAGATCAGAGACGTCGCTATCGCATAAGTAGGTAGATACTCGTATGTCGCGCAAGGCATAGCCCAGTGGCTTATAACGAAACTGTCCTGTAAGTAAGGAAAATGTAAAGCGATGAATAAGGAGCGCGTATGAAGCGGAGAGGAACTCCGATTCGATCGTAACCTTTTAGTTCCTCTGGTGTTTAAAGAACTGCGGGACGTTTTATTCTCCTTCTATGCACCCATTAGATTTGTCATGTACTTTCTGTATCACACTGTACTGTCGTAAGATCGTTGACTCACTTCTTGTCCTGGTTCGTCACGTGGTTGGAGTGCGTCCTGAGATGGTGTTGCAGGTTGTACCGCGTGCGGAAGTGCGTGCGGCATGTATGGTTGTTGACTCACTTCTTGTCCTGGCTCGTCACGTGGCTGGAGTGCGTCCTGAGATGGTGTCGCAGGTTTGTACCGCGTGCGGAAGTGCGTGCGGCATGTATGGTTGTTGACTCACTTCTTGTCCTGGTTCGTCACGTGGTTGGAGTGCGTCCTGAGATGGTGTCCGCAGGTTGTACCGCGTGCGGAAGTGCGGCGGCATGTATGGTTGTTGACTCACTTCTTGTCCTGGTTCGTCACGTGGCTGGAGTGCGTCCTGAGATGGTGTCGCAGGTTGTACCGCGTGCGGAAGTGCGTGCGGCATGTATGGTTGTTGACTCACTTCTTGTCCTGGTTCGTCACGTGGCTGGAGTGCGTCCTGAGATGGTGTTGCAGGTTGTACCGCGTGCGGAAGGTGTCCTACAGTACAGATCGTTGACTCACTTCTTGTCCTGGCTCGTCACGTGGCTGGAGTGCGTCCTGAGATGGTGTTGCAGGTTGTACCGCGTGCGGAAGTGCGTGCGCAAGGCGCGCAGTAGGCGGCGGGTGTCCGCGGCGCGTGCGCACTCGCCGCGTGCGCCGCGAGCCCGGACTTGGCCTTGTACGCTGCGCCGCACACGTCGCATGAGTACACGCGGTTTGATAGCTTGTGGACGGTGCTGGAGAGAGTAGATTTACACATTGTTTAAATTCATGTAAAATAAAAACTTACGCAATTTATTTGGTTTACATTATTTTTACTTAATTATCAATAAACGTTAAGCGCTATGGATGCCTTTAAAAAAAAAGATGACAATGTTATGTTGAATCGTTGAGATTTTTAAATGTTGTAGAAAATAACCAAAATTTTGTTAAATAAGTACGTTGAAGACATTAAATTGATTTATCATCGAAAAATAATACGTGCAAGATTGGACACACATATTAACGACTGCTTCAAAGAATAAAGTCCGATTTGCAATATTTTGAATATAGAAGATCGGACTTTGTTTTTCAGAGGAAATCTTTTACCGATACTTATAGGTCAGGAGACCAATTCTCGTGCACTCGACATTGAAGTCGTTTTTAGAGAATTCATACATTCGTCCATACAAAATTCTAATTCGACTTCAATGTCGAGTGCACGACAATTGCTACCCCTACTTTGGAAAGCACGTCACCGACACGGGGATCGAACCCCGAGCACAGCCGTCGCTAGAAAGCGCGACCCACTACCCACTGCGCCACTGAGGCAGTCCGGCGAGGCGAGGTACCGAGGCAGTACCTTAGAGTGACACCACGGCAGCGTCCTTTGAGCGTTGGCGTTTTCCCGGCGACCTCCCCACACGAGCGTTTTCGGACGCATACAACCAACAGCATCAATCAAGTCAAGTAGACGATTAAGAAAAAAACCCTATACTCACTATTGACCGAAGTTCGCGTCAGAACTGTTTTATTTATTTATTCATTGCATACATGTTTGTTACACATAAAAGAAGGATGTTACAATTTGTGTCCAGTCGATACATGTACCCTGTGAGGGTGTGGCAATTTTGTTTGGTGTCAAAGTTTGGTGTCAAAGTGACGGGAGTCTTAAAATCGTAATAATACAGCCCGCTACAGTAATATAGAGACTTTTATTTATTCACAAGCAAATATCGTTACATCATTTCGCAATTCCAATTTTCACACACAGTCTTTTATTTCTAACGGTTACCTAGTAACCAAGTGTTGCCAATATAAAAGCATAATATTTAACACGCCTCCTTGCTTTTATATAGCAACATTAAACTAAATAAACCAACAAAAACTATTATCTCATACTTGTATATAACTAAACAAAACATCTTCATTATCAAAACCTTAATCCATTCTATTCTACTACATTTAAACTTTCTCTAAATTTAATAAATTTCACACTTCCTAACGCCTTTGTAAATATATCTGCAATATTATTCTCGGACTCTATTTTTACAACCTCAATATTTCCAAGCATAACATTTTCATGAATGAACTGGTAATGTACTTCAATATGTTTCGAATTCTTAGTAAAATTGCCATATTTAGAAATAGCCACTGCTCCTGAGTTATCTTCATATATCTTAACTGGTTCACAAATTCTCGCTTTATATCTACCATCACTCTTCTTTGTATAAATCCATTTGACATCAATTACCTTCTTATCCATGGGAGGTTTCTCTACTAACTTCCATGTATTATTTTTAACGAGACTATTCATCTCTTTATCCATTGCTTCCTTCCATTTTGAAGATTCTTCACATGTAGTCGCCTCCTGAAAATTTTCTGGAACTAAAGCGTCACAAAAGTTAGCATGAACACAATAGTATCCAAATTCATCATCAAAACGAACTGGAGGTTTTCTTTTTCTTGTTGAACAACCTCTTCCTCTCCTACTATCATTGCCATTCTCATTCTCTATTACTTCAGTATCACTATTTCTCTTCTCTATTCTCATTCTCATTGTCACTTTTCGATGTCATATCTTCCCTACTTTGCTCACCAACTTGCTCAACGTTATCATCTTTCTCATCTCCAATATCATTCTCTGTGTCATCTTCAAATCCGCATAAAGTTGTATCTTCTTCTATTACATCACAATGTCTTGCAATAACTATTTTTCCATTTAGCAGCACCCTGTAACCAGTATCGGTATATCCAAGTAAAATTCCAACTTCTGCTTTCTTATCCCATTTGGATTTTCGTTTTACTTCTGGAATTCGAACAAAGACTTTACTCCCATACATTTTTAAATTCTTCACTGACGGTTTTCTACCGAAAAATATTTCATACGGTGTCTTCCTCTCAAACGTATTCGTTAATGTCCTATTTTTCAGATACGCTGCAGATTTGATTACTTCTGGCCAATATTTCCTCTCTACCTTGGCTTCTGACAATAAACAGCGACCCATATCCATTAAAGTTCGATTATATCTCTCTGCAGTGCCATTTAATTCGTGTACATATGCTGGGCATGGCTTTATCATTATACCTTTATCTCTGGCAAACTGATAAACTCTTGAATTCATGTATTCCTTTCCATTATCACACCGTAATTCTTTTATCGTCTTTCCTGTTATGTTCTGGACCTCATTTACATATTGCACTAAGCAGTCATACACTTCGTCTTTTGTTCTAATACAGCATACTTTGACTAGTTTGCTATAGTCGTCTATGAAGGTCAAGAAATACTTTTCTCCTTGGTACCCTTGCGTCTGGTGCGGTCCATTCAAATCTGTATGCACAATTTCTAATATCTCCTGTGCTCTTCTTCGGTTATTCATGAAAGGTAAGTTATGCATTTTATTCTCAATACACGTAGCACACCTCAAATAATCAGGTTCAATATCTTTTGGTAATCCATCCAACGACTCATTTTTACACATTACTTTCAAATTATTAAAATTTATATGTCCTAACGTACGGTGTAATTTTTCTTTCATGGTCATATTACTCTTTGTTATATTTGCTTGTAGGTTTCCTTCAGTCACATAACTTCTCATCTTATACAATCTCTCATCTTTAATTGCTACTGCTAAAATCACTCCCATATAATTATAAATTTTTGATGTCCTCCCTTTTGATACAATCGAATGTTTATCTGTGATTTTTGAATAACTCAACAAATTCGCTTTCATTTCTTTGACATAAAAGACATTTTCCAATTTGACATTTGACATTTCACCATAAACTGAGAAATAGGTTTGTATACTACCAACCTTTGTGGCCTCTAAAATTGAGCCATCGCCGATTTTCACCTTCACTGGTTGTTCTAAAGCTACCCATTGGTCAAAGAACTCATCACTATTGATGATATGGTCAGTGCACCCACTGTCGAGTAACCATTCTATTTGCCCTCTCTTTGGTTCGCTATTTTCATCCGTTACGTGACTAGTATTGGCAACAGTCGTGTGAAAACTCCTCTCCTGACTAGTGTGATGGCCATTTCCTCTTCCTTGACTCACATTACTCGTGCGATGAAAGCTACCTCGCCCTCTGTGAAAGTTGTTTACATTATAGTGAGCCACGTCCTCTATAACTCGAGTATCCACGACCGCGACTTCGGCTCGGGTCACGAAATCGACAATCCTTTATAAAGTGCCCTTTCTTTCCACAACCATAACAAACCACAGTATTCTGACTACTAGTTCCCTTGGATTCAGCTCGAAACACATTTGCATCATCATTTGACTTATTCACATTCTCAAAACTCTTCAACTTAATTTTGCTCTTTAAGTAGTCTACCGTTCTCTCTCTTTCTGGCAGGACATCAATTAAATCTCCAATATGGTTATAATTCTCTGGCAGCGCTCTTAACATATAATTTAACTTCTCTTCCTCCGAGACTAATGCGCCCGCCTGCTTAAGCTCGTTCAGCGCCTTTTCAAAGGCATCAAAAAACATGGTGACTTCAGGATAGTTCTTAAGCTTGATAGTCTCTAAGTTGTGTCGGCACACAATTTGCAACGCTGTTGACCTTTTCAAATACATTTCATCGAATTTACTGATAATATCATATGCCGTGTCAAGTTCACTTATGTATTCCAATTGCTTATTCGTGATTGCGCCGTAAATATAATTTGTAGCCTGGATATCTTTTTCCAGCCATTTCTCCTCATCATCAGACGACTTCATTTTCCTCATTACTACATCTTTGCACTTTTTGTATTGCATGAATTTGAACATACGTATTCTCCAGCTACTGTACTCTGCGCCGTCGAATAGTGGAATACTTATCTCACTTGCCTTTGCCATTTTCTCACGTTTCTTCGCACAACTTTTTAATTCACTTCTTTCATAGCTTCTTTTACTGTAGCAAGCAACTACGCTCTGCTACCATCTTAAAATCGTAATAATACAGCCCGCTACAGTAATATAGAGACTTTTATTTATTCACAAGCAAATATCGTTACATCATTTCGCAATTCCAATTTTCACACACAGTCTTTTATTTCTAACGGTTACCTAGTAACCAAGTGTTGCCAATATAAAAGCACTAATATTTAACAGGGAGCATACTCACAGCATGTGCACGCGCAGCCCGTTGCTGTTGACGAAGGCGCTCGCGCAGAGAGAACACTGTTGCTTCTGCTTGTGCTTGTCGCGGTGGTAGCGGAGCACGCGGTGTCGGCTGGTGACAATCGTCATCATCATCATTTCAGTCAATCAATGTGAGGCCGTGGTATAAAACTTAATAAAAACAAAAATTAAAAAACTAAAACCCAACTACGACAAAAAACGACGCCGAAAAAGTATAAAACAAGCCTTCGTTGTCAATTTACAATAATGTCATACAATACTATTCTGAAGTAGGTATGCAATATTCACTATGTAGAGATACATTTTCATGTTTGGAAATCCGCAGTCACACGTTGTCAAAGTGCTACGGTAGGTAGGTAGGTAGGTATATGAACGTGTGACTACGGATTTAAAACAGATGAACATACATACATACATACACAGAAAACCGGCATGAAGCAGCCCCTGTGCTGTGTTTCGCCGAGTGAGTGAGGGTACCGGAGGCCCACCCTGGGGGGAAGGTGTCCATGAGCGGCGGCATTGCTTACCATCAGGTGATCCGCCTGCTCGTCTGCTACCTATCACATAAAAAAAAAAAAAAATACATAGCCTGTCAAAATCATAACCCTCTCTTTCCTTTGCCGTAGTCGGGTAAAAAATAAACTCCGGTCGAGCCGGCCCATTCGTGCCGGAGCGTGGCTCTCCCATTGGAACTCACTCGGTAGTGAAGCCGCAGATCTGGCAGACGAACTGCATGTCGATGACGCCGTGCTCGTCGTTGTAGTGTTTGGCCACCGAGTACACGTTGTTCTTCCTTATCCCACACGCCTGGCATTCGTATCTGAAAGCACAGAATACCTACTTAATAGTACAAGTACAGAAAGCCCACTCCTAAAAACCGTTTATAGAAAAATAAGGACTCAGGCTACCATAACATAAAGTTGAAATTCCGACCGCCCAGCGTTCAACACCTACAATTGGGTATTTGACTAAATTTTTTTATGTGTTTAATCAAAAGACGCCTCAATTTAAGAAACATCGTTGAAAGAATCACTTGATTCTCATTTGAATTACCTGAGATATCACAACTTTAAGAGCACATATTTTGGGCAAGCCCAAAAACGCTCTATACAAATGGCTATTGTATTGTGACGTCACAACGCAAACTCTTGTATGCGCGTCTAGTAAATTTTGTATGGTAGCTATATCAAATGTTTCGTTTAAGTAAATGGTTTTATAATAAAAGTTGGTGGAAAATGAACGGGTAGTTCAATGATATAATTATTATTTTTAATTTTATACTTAAAAATGGACTTGCCTATGAAACTTTGAATGCTCACAAAACCAGCTAGACGATACATTTTTAACTGAAAATGTTGGCCATTGGTTGTTATTTACCAATATTTTAATAGAGTATCAATATTTTTTACTAAATCGAGATTAGTCAAATACCCAATTATTCATACCTAGCTCGCTCGAGATTTTCTACTAATTGGCCCCTCCGGAGGGGCCGCATGTACTTGCAAGTTCGATACCTACACGCGGAGTGGGACAGGCCTGCTGAAAGAGAGAGACGATTGCCCCTTAAGACGAAAGGTACGGCACTCTAGCGACGCCAATTGATTTAAATTTATACTCGTAGCTACTAAGCCGGATCTATTATTACCTATCGCTGTCCCACAGCCTCTCGGCAAACACTTATTATACTATTTATTGAATAACTATGCACAACTTTTTGGCCTGTGTTTGTATTCGAAATATTGATTAACGCCAGAAGTGGTCACTTTTTTTTGTTTTTCATTTTGACATCCCACATCATAACCCTCCTTTTGCTTTGCCGTAGTCGGGTAAAAAATTAACCCAATCACCGTGTAGATAGACCTCAGTTCTACAGTACGCCATCTAGCGGATTTTCACACTCGATAGCCAAAATTGCGCTTGTCAACGAGTAAGCTTCTTCTATTGGTTGATTTCAGTCCGCTCCGCATCAGTTTTAGGCTCTCATGTACAGTCAGCCACACATGATGTTTTAACCATACATACAACAGGAATATTTATTTACTAGTGGCCCGCCCTCACTTCGCTTCGGGAACGTAATTCAGAAATGAACCAATAGATGGCGCTGTACCTACTCAATTACATCGCGCATGCGTTTCGTGTTTTCGGTTTACCTATTAAGCTTTTCGTTGTCTATAAAAGTTATCTCATTATAAATAGTATGGATTATTTACTTACCTCCTTGTATGTCTTTTTATGTGTTCCTTGAAGGAAAATGGTGTGTTAAGTACAGATTTGCATATTTCACATACATGGGGTCCCTTTATCTGAAAACAATACATTTGTAAACAAAATTGAACAAATTTGGCGCATGAGTAATTTAAGGGTCACTATCAAATGTGCCCTCGGGCCAGTCATCAACCACAACAAGTCACTCATTTGTTTTTTTAAGTCTTCTTCTCTGTCTAACCCCGTGGTCGTCAAACTGCGGCCCGCGGACATTAGTCGTGCGGTCCGCGGTAAAGTAGATTCCTTTAATTAATAATCAACTACACATCCACTTCACATATAATGCGGCCCGGACCTTAGTGCTCACATTGTTATGTGTGGCTCTTGAGCAGTAAAGTGTGACGACCGCTGGTCTAACCCATACTTATCTTGTGAAATCACAAAAAAAGAAAAATCTGGTCAAATTGACAGAGGTTAGACTGCGTAGTGTAACGTAGAGTAGCTTTTCCAAGCCCAGAAATGGGGGTAGTCATGAAATTTCCTGGAACCC
>JABMDO010001193.1:0-16888 GCA_014851415.1 Cnaphalocrocis medinalis
GCGTGCGGCAACTGTGGGAGAGCCACGCTTCGGCATGAATTTGCCGGCTCGACCGGAGTGAAACCACTGCCTCACAGAAAACCGCCATGAAGCCCCTGTGCTGTGTTTTGCCGAGTGAGTGAGGGTACCGGAGGCCCACCCGGGGGGAAGGGGATAAACGGTTGGCAGCGCACTTGTAACTCCACTGGTGTTGCAAGTGTCCATGGGCGGCGGCAATTGCTTACCATCAGGTGATCCGCCTGCTCGCCTGCTACCTATCACATAAAAAAAAAAAAAAACATAGCAACGTCCACGAGGCACGAGGCTGCGCGGGTGGATGACACTAGTTTGGGCGGACGCTGGATGTCTACCCTTTTAGGGTTCCATAGCCAAAGGGCAAATCGTGACTGTTTTTTTATTTGAATGGGAATGCTGCCGACATAAGAAATGAGCCGACTGCCTTTTGCGTACCCAACCACCGAGGAGCGGCCAAGGGGGCAATTCTCGATTGCTCTCCAGGAGACCAATTCTCGTGCATTAGACATTGTGACCATGAAGTCGAATCGACAAAGAAGGCGAAAACCGAGAATTGGCCTCCTGGGAAGGAATTCTCGTGCACTCGACATTAAAATCGAATTTACAAATTGTATGGACGAAAGTATAAAATCTCTCTATTCGACTTCAATGTCGAGTGCACTAAAACCCCCGCAGTTCTGACTTATTTACTTTGAGCATTAGCAAGGTCCCAATATTGTATATTATTAAAACTTTCAGGAACTACTCCTGGAGCACGCAGACTTATTCTACCACTTCAAGAGCATATCGCCCACTGGGACGATCACCCAGGAGGATATCAAGGAAATTACTGACGTGCTGCAAGATGACTCTAGGTATGTTTTGTCTTTTTAAACTTTCGCATTGCGTTATACTACGCAAGTACTTGATATAAACGATACTTAACATGAGGTGTGCCCAAAAAATTAAAAGTAAAATAAATAAATAAAATGATTGCGCCAGACAATCACACCAATCAACTTGGTATCAAACTAGGGCAACTCCTGTACTTTGAGTACCAGGTGATGATATAATTAACTGGGGGCGTTATCGCACAACACCCAGACCCAAGAAAATTTAGAAAATTTAGTTTATTAAATTGAGTTGACCGGGAATCGAAATCGGGACCTTTCGTGCTTCGGGAGAACACCTTAGCCACTGCGCCATCGAGGCCGTCAATAAATGATAAGAAATTTAAAATTCGGGTGACGTATTGGGGGCAATCGCGTGTGAAAAATCTGCAAGATTTTTTTTTATGAGATAGGGGGCAGACGAACAGACGGATCACCTGATGGTAAGCGATTACCGCCGCCCATGGACACCCGCAACACCAGAGGAGTCGCAAATGCGCTGCCGACCTTTTAAGAAGGAATACGCTCGCTTTTTGAAGGTTTGTAGATCCAGATGGCATAACGTAGAACTGAGGCCCATCTACACGGTGATTGGTTTAAAATATTTATGTTTATGTATGTCTTTTGTGCCAGGAAATAAATAAATCAAGCGGTCACAAGAGGACTCAACTCAATTTTTGAAATATTTCTCTCTCTCTCAGATACAAGATGCTGGACCGCATGGAGCAGGACCGCAAGCTGATGCTGTTCCAGCACCTCGGGTTCGTGCACTGCCCCATGCGCGAGCACTGCCCCGCCGCCGACAACTGCCTCGACATCGCGCTGCCCGTGATACTCAACACCAGGGTCGGGTGAGTGTCATACGTCCATATACCATACAGCAGACATTACACAGCGTCATGCTGACTATACCCAAAACTGGAATTCAAGACCAAAAAAGTGACTAACAGATTTGACAGTGACGTATCTGTCGTAGATTTTTTGGTCTTGAATTCCAGTTTTGATGTGATGATCATGATCTCATCATTTCTGACACGATCACGCATGAAGATTCCTAACATAGCCCTTCTTCTTATATTTTTTCGAAATTGACATTATGAATATCAATGATGTGGACGCCACAGATTTTATCAAAGCATTAACAGTGTCTGGCCTCTTTTATTATTGCATTATTGTCAAAATTTGTTATTAAAATTGAAACCCAATGGCTTATAAAAACATTGTTTTTTCTCGACAGATCATTGACGTCAACCGGAGAGTCGCAATGTCACGCGGGTCCGCCTGCCGCTCCTTGGGCCCTCACCACGGATTCCAACCAAATCAACGTTATCATACTAGGGGTAAGTTGACATTTTAGTTAGTCTATAGTGGGATGTGATTGGCCGTATTTCAGTTGCAATTTTTCACCATCATACATCACCTTCCTTTACCTACCTGATCGAACGAGTGAGAGAGGATGGTCGTTAACTTTATAATAGTTATTTACGGAATTGATAAAATGTACTTTATTTTTGGATTCGGATAATTCGTCGCTGTTGCAAGTTCACCTTCTAAAGTAAATAACTATTCTAAATATATATATGTGCCTCGGTGGCGCACTTTAAAGCGGCGGCTGCGCTTGGGGTCCGATCGATCCTTGGGTCGGGCAAAAAGTACATTTCGAATTTTTCGAACATATCTCGGATCTGTGTATCAAATCAAAGTCTCTTTATTCAATTTAAGTCCTTTACAGAACATTTATGAATGTCAAATTTTATAATCTACTGCTGATTCGGAAGGTCAATTTGTACCGAGAGTATATCTCTGTCTGTCGAAAAATATTTCGATGAATTTCGCAATTTTGTTGAACAAATGTTCAGAATGGTTGATAGAACACATGGTTAAAAGGATGTAAATGTTCACAGATACATCTTGTATACTGATTCTCGGGCATAGGTCTCGATCGTAGAGAATAAGTCATCGGCAATATGATGGGATTAGACTTAAGGGGCTATACGAATGAAACAAGCGCCGCCAACCTATTTACACCGATTGTGGCGGCCACTTTTTATCAATGATTGACATTATTGTTACTTGTCGCGTGTTTTATATATTGTATTGCATCTTGAAAAAATCTATTTACTTTTATCTAAGTCTGTAATGTTTTGCTTTCTTAAAAAATATCGTATTTTCGCCACAATCAGTGTAAATAGGTTGGCGGCGCTAGTTTCATTCGTATAGCCCCTTAATTAGGATTAGGATCATACTTAACTTTTACTTTTGCAGGTGGAAGGCATAGCGGGCGAGTTCGGCAAGCGTCTGCTGGCGGGCTGCTCGGCCGAGCGGCGCGTGAGCGTGGCGGGGCAGGCGTGGCGCGTGGACACGCGCGTGCGCAGCGACGACTTCGACGCCGCCGTCGCCGACGACCCCGCGCCCAACGGTCGGTACCACACACCAACCGACATACCGCCGGCCTGACCGTCGGCTGCTGGCGGTGAGCGTGGCGGGGCAGGCGTGGCGCGTGGACACGCGCGTGCGCAGCGACGACTTCGACGCCGCCGTCGCCGACGACCCCGCGCCCAACGGTCGGTACCACACACCAACCGACATACCGCCGGCCTGACCGTCGGCTGCTGGCGGTGAGCGTGGCGGGGCAGGCGTGGCGCGTGGACACGCGCGTGCGCAGCGACGACTTCGACGCCGCCGTCGCCGACGACCCCGCGCCCAACGGTCGGTACCACACACCAACCGACATACCGCCGGCCTGACCGTCGGCTGCTGGCGGTGAGCGTGGCGGGGCAGGCGTGGCGCGTGGACACGCGCGTGCGCAGCGACGACTTCGACGCCGCCGTCGCCGACGACCCCGCGCCCAACGGTCGGTACCACACACCAACCGACATACCGCCGGCCTGACCGTCGGCTGCTGGCGGTGAGCGTGGCGGGGCAGGCGTGGCGCGTGGACACGCGCGTGCGCAGCGACGACTTCGACGCCGCCGTCGCCGACGACCCCGCGCCCAACGGTCGGTACCACACACCAACCGACATACCGCCGGCCTGACCGTCGGCTGCTGGCGGTGAGCGTGGCGGGGCAGGCGTGGCGCGTGGACACGCGCGTGCGCAGCGACGACTTCGACGCCGCCGTCGCCGACGACCCCGCGCCCAACGGTCGGTACCACACACCAACCGACATACCGCCGGCCTGACCGTCGGCTGCTGGCGGTGAGCGTGGCGGGGCAGGCGTGGCGCGTGGACACGCGCGTGCGCAGCGACGACTTCGACGCCGCCGTCGCCGACGACCCCGCGCCCAACGGTCGGTACCACACACCAACCGACATACCGCCGGCCTGACCGTCGGCTGCTGGCGGTGAGCGTGGCGTGTACACTACACACAGTACACACCCACCACCTTGAAGTTTTTTAACAGTTGGACAGCCTCGCTTCGGCGTGAATGAGCCGGCTCGGCCGGAGTTATACCACGTCCTCACAGAAAATCGGCGTGAAGCAGTGCATGCGCTGTGTTTGGCTGGGTAAGTGTAGGTACCGCAGGCCAATCCAGGGGAAGGGGATTAAAAGGTAAGCAGTGCACTTGTGACACCACTAGTGATAGATCCGTAATTTTAGTTTTCAAAGATGGTATTGCGCCTGTAACACTTCAAGTGTTAATAACATTTGGTATCTACCTACAACAGTTTAACAATGCATGGAAACTTGACAGTTTAGTCTGCTTAATAAGACAAATAATGTCAAAAAGGTTGGCGAAACCTAAAAACGTCACTTGAAAATGACATAAGTGACTTTAACAGATTTGACAGTGACGTATCTGTCGTAGATTTTTGGTCTTGAATTCCAGTTTTGAGTATAATTTAAGATAATTATTATTGTTTCCAGGATATTTCTGCGTTTTTCAAGACCAAGAGTCGTTTGAGTACATCAGGGGGTGTGCAGAGAAAACTTTGCTATCAAGCTTAGAACAAGAAGACAAACTGCCTTTCCAGGTATGTAAACCACAGAGTCAGTTGATTTATTTGATGAGATACGTACTTTTATCCAGGTGTTAACAGGTCAATACAGTCGCCTGTTAATGTAAACACCTCGACTCTTATACCGGTACAATAAGGTTGATATTTGAATGGTTGTATACTTATTGGTGCACGTGATTGTATGTACCTTGTTTACGAGACGAACTGGATCATAGTTAACCTTCAAAGGTTAGCGAAGGTCAGACGGTGAATGAATGAATGTATGAAGCATTTCTTTCGAAGAATTTATCTTATCATTAATATATACCGGTGGTCGCTTTTTTGTAATTAATTGTCCATTAAATAATTCGCTTTTTCTTATTCAATTGTAAAAAGAGAAACAACGACAAGAATGATAATATGTAATCCGTAAATACGAAACACTTGCGCCTAGTACTCGTCATCTAGCGCCATCTATTTTCAAATTTTGGAACTAAGACCAAAACTTTAGGGCCATTCGTCTGATTAATAACTTCCTTTCTCTTACTCAGGGCTTGCCCTTGGTGGTAATGTTTGTGCAAGACGAGGGAATGGACAAGAAGGAGCTGGCGAGATTGCAGGAAGAGGGGCAGAATCTTGCTGACAAGTAAGTCGTTTTCAATTCGGGACTTGAATTTGTTAAATAAATGAATTAAGCTGTATTATCATATTACAGATACAAACACAGTTACGTTACTTAACAGTAAATTTAATCAAGTGAAATAATTTTATTTATCTGATTGCCTACTCGTATTTATTATTTTTTTAATTTGATTGCCTATGATCAAACATAGTTTGAAGGTTTTGAATACATTATTTCAAGTTTTCATTTTCTAGGAGGGAAAGAGGAAAGAGCAATATACAGCAAAGTTAAAGTGGGGGCAATATTTCCCAGTCGCCACCGGTGGCAAATGGAATTTTTCATTCCTATTTACCAACGGTGGCAATCCTTGCGGGGGCAACTGGGAAAAGACGGATTTTCTTGACCCATAGATTCCAAATTAAATGATAAAATATATTTTATTATAATTCCAGTCTCCACTGCTCGTACATGGAGGCGGCGGTGAACGAACTGGGAACGGAAGCCTTCACGGCCGACGCGGTACAGGAGCTGATCCGAGCTAACAGGGAGAAGGCCAGCTACGCGCACCTGTATAGAGACCTTATCGTGTGCTTCGACTCGGATATACGGTGAGCGTAACTTATTCTCATTTTATGTGTGAAAATTGTAAGAAATACAGGCCCTAATCTATTCAATAAAAGCACGAGATGCGTATAATAAATCAAAACTCGGATTTACTGGAAAGCGAACCAAAAGCATTTTAGTAGACAACATCTTATGTGTGTAAAAACATGGGCAAAACGCGATCTGTTGGTTGTTTCACGATTTTGACGAACTGCGGTCCAGTTGGGGCTAAAGGAGACGAACTTATCCCGACGTCGCCTCCTCGGTCTAAACACTTCAATTTTTATATTAATTACCACATCATACATTATTAATTACAACAGATAAAGACAGTACATATTTTTAAACTTTTGTGGTCATTAACATTAGAATACTTAATTATTATTTACGATATTGCTACCACGTACCTTTTTTTTAAGTCCCCGATTTTTAAACTTTGGATCACGATGTAACTAAAGTTGTTTTTGGTAAACATATCGGTCTATCCTCTACTACTGCGTTCATCGCGGATATATCGGGAATTCAACAATAAGGCCAATTTATTGATTTATCTATGTTAATTTGTCTAGGATAATGGTGTGTATGTTCTGCGACGACCCCTACTCCCCGGAAAGGGTTCTGAGCCCGCTGCTGCTGCACAAGGCGTGCTTCCTCACCGGCGACCGCTCCATCGTCATCGAGACCTTCCTCGGCGACTCCAAGCGCAAGGTGGAGGTAAGTGTGCGCATGGGCCGCGGCGCCCCACACTCCCCGGGGTACCCGCTGAGCTGATTTTAAAGGTTTGGAGGGCTCTTGTGACTCCACTGGTGTCGCATAGGAGCGGCCGCACTCGCTTACTGACAGGTGATGCGCCGACGCATCGGCCAATGGGGGTTGTCGTATGTGAAACATCCGCTAGATGTCATACTGTTAGACTTAGGTCCAATTTTAACGTTATTGGTTGTTTATTGAAATTTTGATATCTCACGTCAAAAATAATCAATCTTTTTAGTTGTACAGTACGCCATCTAGCGGGATTTTCCCTCCTCCCCCCTCCTGATTGCCTCCATTTCTATATTACCAACATTACCAAAAAAGGGTATCCAGTGACAAGGTGTTCTAAATACTAAGTTTTTTATAACTGTATTCTTATTTACACTAGTAGTAATTGTATATGTCTTTGTTCTAGGTGATAATATCGAGTTTTCATGGCGCAACACAGTTTAGAGAAGAATTGATCCATGGATTCATACTTATATACTCTGCTAAGAGAAAAGCCAGTTTAGCTACACTAAAGTGAGTAAACTTAATTAACCTTTTATACATCTAAAAGATTGTATTTTTTATGATTTATGATGTGGGGTGTTTTTGTCTCTCCATACTACATGGACTTCGCGTCAAAATATTGCATTAAACTGACTATGATACTTAAAATAAAATAAATAAATAAAGATATTAAAAACTTCTATTCTAAAAGCATGAAGAAGGATGTTGTGTTTCTAAATCTCTTCGGTTCACCTTTCGAATGACGTAAAAGAATAAGTAAAATGCATTTAAATGCCAATGCCATCATCAGCCTGGAGTCCACGCAAGTCTTTATCAACTTCATAGCGGTACCTTGAACGGCCAACTGGCCTTTGGCCGTCCCAGGTATGCTCTTTTTGCCGCACGATCTTCACCCATTCTCTCGAGGTGGTCGAGCCAGCGAAGTCGATGCGGTTTAGTTTCGCCGATGATATTAGACTCGCCCATCTTGTTTTTTTCTCCTCTAGGTTCCATCTAGTGCTTTTGTAGATCCCAGAATCTTCATCCAGTAGGCCTAACATGCGTGCCGCGACAAAATTTTGTCGACTCTCATTCGCACGAGCGCATCCTTTTATCCGTCCGTATCTGTCCGTATGACGTATGTCGCTCTCGCTCACCTGACTGAGATGCGGTCATCGCTCAGTCAGGTGAGCGAGAAGCAACTTGCCACGACGCAATACGAGTGTCGACAAATTTATCTCGTGGCGCGTATCTTAGCCCGTTAGATCTTTCATATAAATCTTCTTCTTTGAGTGCCATCTTCTAACGAAAGTTGGCGATCATAATGGCGACTTGAACCCTTGACAAGCTGCTCTAAACAGAGAACGGGGGCTTTTATTGTACCACTGGCGCAGATTTTTAAGCCAAGAAGTTCTTCTTCCTGGGCTCCTCTTTCCTTGGATCTTGCCTTGTATTATAAGTTGCAATAGGTCATACTTCGGAATACGCTATAAATGTCCAAGATATTCCAGTAACAGTTTCATATAAATAAAATGGATAATTTGTGTTTGTACAGCGCCTTCTCAATGAACATCCCGAACCTGCCGATCCAAATGGTGGCGGTGACGGACGGCGGCGGGTCCGCGGCGCACGCGTTCTTCGGGACGGACCTCGGACACGCGCTCATCACCGACGGCAACGCCACCGCCGACCGCCTCGCCGCGCACTTCACCACCTACACCTCCAGCGCCGAGAACAAGTGTCAGTATCATCATCACCATCACCCGCAGGCTAGCAGTATACTCCGGCCGAGGCCACCGCTCATCACCGACGGCAACGCCACCGCCGACCGCCTCGCCGCGCACTTCACCACCTACACCTCCAGCGCCGAGAACAAGTGTCAGTATCATCATCACCATCACCCGCAGGCTAGCAGTATACTCCGGCCGAGGCCACCGCTCATCACCGACGGCAACGCCACCGCCGACCGCCTCGCCGCGCACTTCACCACCTACACCTCCAGCGCCGAGAACAAGTGTCAGTACCACCATCACCATCACCCGCAGGCTAGCAGTATACTCCGGCCGAGGCCACCGCTCATCACCGACGGCAACGCCACCGCCGACCGCCTCGCCGCGCACTTCACCACCTACACCTCCAGCGCCGAGAACAAGTGTCAGTACCACCATCACCATCACCCGCAGGCTAGCAGTATACTCCGGCCGAGGCCACCGCTCATCACCGACGGCAACGCCACCGCCGACCGCCTCGCCGCGCACTTCACCACCTACACCTCCAGCGCCGAGAACAAGTGTCAGTACCACCATCACCATCACCCGCAGGCTAGCAGTATACTCCGGCCGAGGCCACCGCTCATCACCGACGGCAACGCCACCGCCGACCGCCTCGCCGCGCACTTCACCACCTACACCTCCAGCGCCGAGAACAAGTGTCAGTACCACCATCACCATCACCCGCAGGCTAGCAGTATACTCCGGCCGAGGCCACCGCTCATCACCGACGGCAACGCCACCGCCGACCGCCTCGCCGCGCACTTCACCACCTACACCTCCAGCGCCGAGAACAAGTGTCAGTACCACCATCACCATCACCCGCAGGCTAGCAGTATACTCCGGCCGAGGCCACCGCTCATCACCGACGGCAACGCCACCGCCGACCGCCTCGCCGCGCACTTCACCACCTACACCTCCAGCGCCGAGAACAAGTGTCAGTACCACCATCATCATCATCATCATTATCTCGCCCTTAGGTTAGGGTCAATTAGGGTCCGACATCACTGCCTGCTCAAGCCATCCTGCTGCACTCACTGAATCTGAGATTTCCCGCGCGGTCTAGTGCCTTCCACTTTCCCTTGGATGACATGGCGTCATGGACTGATCGCCACGCCATGATCGAGTTTAAAGTTTAGTTCTGCCTCACAAAAAACCGGCGTGAAGCAGCCCCTGTGCTGTGTTTCGCCAAGTGAGTGAGGGTACCGGAGGCCCACTCGGGGGGGAAGGGGATAAAAGGTTGGCAGCGCACTTGTAACTCCACTGGTGTTGCAAGTGTCCATGGGCGGCGGTAATTGCTTACCATCAGGTGATCCGCCTGCTCGCCTGCTACCTATCACATCACATAAAAAAAAACCATCATCACATCATTAGGTAGGTATACACCGTCTTTGGCTATGAGCCAGGGACCGGACCGGAGAAATGTCTCCGGTTGTCCCTACCTCTTTCCCGCTCTGTCCGAGGGACAAAACCGCCGTTAGTGGGTAAGACTCATCTTACCGTGCACTCGACATTGAAGTCGAATTTAGAGTTTTCGTACATTCGTCCAGGAGGCCAATTCGAGGAGTCGACTTCATGGAACGCATAGACCAATAGAACAAGATAAAGAATGTCGACTGTAATCTGTGTTTTCCTATTGGTTGTGCGTTTCATGAAGTCGACTCGATATAGAAGGCGAAAACCGAGGCCTCCTGGATTAGAAATCCTTAATTCGACTTCAATGTCGAATGCACGAGAATTGACAACATTTCAAAATTTCTAAGCCCTAAAATAAAAAATACCATTTCTTTGTTTTCTTCTCCTGATATCGAGAATATATCAAAATATTTTTTATATTGCTTATTTACTGAGAAAAAAAATTATAACTGAAAACTGAAAAATGACGTCATACTTACTGAAGAATGAAATATTTCCTTTGCCTATACCTTCTCCATTGCTAAAACTGATAATATCTGTGAATTAACTGTCATGTGTCTTCAGTGACATTTGTAAAAATAATTCCTCGTACTCATTACAATTCTCATAAATTCTCATTTATAATCGTTTACAACAAAGAAACTATTGCGTATGTGCCAATGAAGGATCCGAAATATTGCTGTGTCCCTATCTGCACGAACAATTCTATCCTGCTCCGGAGAAATCCTTTTTTTCATTGCCAGTGTCTACGAAGTAAGAATGGTGCAATGCATTGGTTATTAAGAAATTAACTGTTCTCTGCGTGTTTTGTACTTAGAAAATTAATGAAGACGGTGAAAGGACGGGTCAAATTGAAAGCTAGATTGCCATCGTAGATTCATAGGTGTATAATTATTAAAATTCAATAAATAAGCTTCACATAGGTAGGTACTTAGTTATTTATTTACACAAGGTTAATAAAAAATATGAAACATTTTACATCTTTTATTTTGCACTCTATACTTTTTTGAAACATATAATTTTTCCAAAATACCTAAGCAGCATCTATTATTTTTTTAACACAGAGCTCATCATAGTCAGCCAGAACTTATGTATCAGCACTGGACGGTACACAAATGGACATCTCGCTTTAATTCTACGTATCCACCGCAGTGTCTACGTAGGCTTCCCGCAAAGCAAGTAATGCTTTAGCACTACGTAGTTCAGCAACGTCGCGTTGTAGCAGTCGTTCTCTTGCATGAACTCCAGTAACATTAGATAGTTTACTCTTGGCAAGTTTCTACTATCAGCAACTTGAAATCCGTCGGAAACTTTCATTTTATTTAAATAGTATGGGAAAAAGGGAGGTTATAATTCTATGACAGACAGATGCAAGACATAAAATGAAATTGTCAATAGTTGTCAATGTAACTTTTATTGACGGTTTTTTTAATAGGTAAAGGAACTAACTGTATTCCTCAGTAAGCACAGAGTATATTGTATCTCAGTAAGTATGACGTAATTTGGCGCTTACGTCTGTTTAGAATACGAAGGATTAAAATATGTTTTTTAGGTATATTATAAACATAATTTCGAAAAAACAAAAAATATGGGTCGCTTTATTTTATATCTACTTTCATATAAAACAATAATATAGACATGCAAAAATTATGAAATGTTGTCAATTGCTCCTCTGGGCTGCTTCTCGTTCAGAGAAGCCCCTACTAGAGGAGATCCTCACATAACCTGGCCACCTTTCCGGGGGCTGGGTATGCTTATGGTAGTCGGCTCATTTCTTGGGTCGGCAGCATTAGCAAGTATACGCTCCATAAACTAATTACCTACTTTTTTTTGATAATTTAGACGTTACATATATTCCAAACTGGAATTCAAGACCAAAAAATCTACGACAGATACGTCACTGTCAAATTTGTTAATGTCACTTATGTCATTTTCAAATGACGTTTTCAGGTTTCGCCAACCTTTTTGGCATTATTTTTCTTATTATGCAGACTTAAACTGTCAAGTTTCCATACATTGTTAAAATGTTGTAGGTAGATAGCAAATGTTATTACCTAACACCTGAAGTGTTACAAGCGCAATACCATCTTTGAAAACTAAAATTACGGATGGTTAAGATTTTATTAAAGTGTCTTGTATTTAAATGAAAAAAAGTTAATAACATTATTTGTTTAAATTATAGAATCACAATTACCAATAAATAAATTACATCAGCGAGTGTTTTTAGAAAAAAGGGGTATACTATGGTACGATAATTTTATTGCAGTAGCAACATTGTAGTAGATTTTTTGGTCTTGAATTCCAGTTTTGGGTATAGTCGTACTTATCTCTGATCTATCTAATTGGTTTCGTTTCTCCCACAGCGGCGTTCTACACGCCATTCTTCAAGGAGGTGTGGGAGCGCAAGGGCGAGATTGAACGGGCGTTCCGCATGGAACAACCGCACAAACACGCGCACAACCTGCCCGACGTAGCGGCCGCCCGCCCCGCGCCGCCGCCGCGGAACCACTCCGCGCACGCCGACCACAAGTAACCGTCCTGTAGATAGAACAACCTGTAGATAGAATACCAAGTAGATTGAACACACTGTAGATAGAGCAACCTGTAGATAAATATAGAACATCCTGTAGATAGAACATCCTGTAGATAAAACACCACGTAGATAAAACACAATTGTAGGTAGAACATCCTGTAGACAAAACCCTTTAGACAACATCTTGTAGATAGAGCATCCTGTAGACAGAACACACTTGTTGGTAAAACACACTTGCAGGGAGATCATCCTGTAGATAGACACACTTGTAGGTAGAGATAGAACATTCTGTAGATAGAACAACCTGTAGATAGAACAACCTGTAGATAGAACTAAAAAAAGTTAAACACAGCTCTGGAAAACTCCGTAGACAAGCTTACTGAGGTTCCTCTGAAACCAGACCTACTAAATCATAGTTACAGGTAGTGTTGCCCGATAATCGATTAATCGATTGTGTTTACTATCGATAGTATCGAAAATATCGATCAAATCGATAATATTGATTTTCATTTTAGGTCAATTTAATCGATTATTAACAATTATTAGATTATAATTGTTTGAATTAGACAATAATCGATTCAATCGATTAAATAGATACTGGAATATCGATAGTATCGATTATATTGTATTTGACTACGCATTATAATCGATCAATCGATTATATCGAATAAAGGAATCGATATTATCGATTGTATCTATGTTATCGATACAATCGATTGTTAGATTATTTGGGCCCCATTTACACAATCGATTTTACGGCAACACTAGTTACAGGGTACAGAAACCCGAAAAGTACAGGTTTTCTAAAGATGTTTTCCGTCACCTAATGATAGAAATGTGGAAATTTAGTATCACTTTACTACACCAGTTGATCCATTCATGCCCAATCGTAGCTCTCCTACAGTTCTTTACTCAACTTAATGTCTTATTCTCAGAATGGAGCACAAGTTGACTAACTCCTTGGATCTCCTCATCGGCCCCGACTCCCGCGCAGACATCGACTCTGAGTACAGCGACACTATGAATAACAAGAATAGAGGCTTTTTGAAAGGTAAGATTTGTAAACATTTAGTGTATAAATATCTTAAATTGACTGCAATTAATAATATTGGTGGCGCTACTGTGCGCGATTCACATCAGCCGGGCTAACATGCGCGCCACGAGATAATTCTTCGACACTCGTATTGTGTCGGCGCAAGTTGCTTCTCGCTCAACTGACTGAGCGATGAGCGGGATAGAAGGATGCGCTCTCACGAACGAGAGTCGACAAAATTTTGTCGCTGTGCGCACGTTAGGCCACCAATCCACCAATAGAATCACTTCGTTACTCTCTAGAGGTGATTCTATTGGTGGATTTTTTCCTCACACACCGCTTAGCTACCTCGAACAGCTCTGGTGGCAAAGCAGCCTAATGGTGCTATTTTTGAACCGCAAGGGGGTACCTTGATTCATCGCTGAACTGTACACACACAGAACCTCCAGATCCAGAGAGAGATTTGCGACTCCTCTGGTGTTGCGGGTGTCCATGGGCGGCGGTAATCGTTTACCATCAGGTGATCCGTCTGTTCGTCTGCCCTCTATCTCATAAAAAAAATGTAAAACTACACTAATTCTTGCTTCTACCTATCGACTTCTCTAGTGCATAAAATTACTAATGGGGCCGCGTGTGCAAATTCTGCTAGATGGCATATTGTTGTCCTGAGGTCGAACTTCAATGTCATTGGTTGTGACATTTTGACATGTCACATCAAAAATAACCAATCACCGTTTTGATGGGCCTCAGTTCTACATCCATCTAGCGGTTTTTTCACACGCGATAGCCTCCATTATCAATGTGTATGCATTTTTTACAGGATTCAGTGTTTATCCCCCTCCGAGTACGCCGCCGGAACCTGCGCCGCCAGACCATAGGATGCACGATTTATCGCGTAAGTCTATGGTTTTATAATATTTTTTAATTCAAGCGTAATTAAGAAAGGAAATTATTATTGAATCTTGAATTTTAAAGAAAGTTTTTCCAAATGAAAGTCGACGATAGATGGCGTTATATAATAACACTCAGGTGTTAAGATAATTATATTTCAGGAATTAAACTAAAATAACTAACTAAATAAATAACTTAAATTATTTCTATTTCTATTTCTATTTCTAAACGTCTACGTGAAAGTTACAACTAAGAGTGCAATAATTTTGTATCTTTCGAAGTTAAACATATTTTTGAACACCTTACCTGCTCAGGTAACCATCAGGTCAAATGCTGATTGTGATGCGTCATGTCAAAATGACTAGCTTTGTCATGTCGTGTTGTTATGCAACTCGCACTTACATAACTTCGTCTATCGAATTTTCTATTTGTAAAAACCCTTATTAAAAGAGTTTATCTATGTGATTTTAAATATAATTTTACGTAAATGCAGCCGATCTCAACTGTTCGGAGGATTCGCTGAGCACACACGAGTCAGGTGATTGCATGACGAGCGAATATGTGCCGTATTTCACATGGACAGGGTTCAGTTTTGTGTGTAGATGAGGGAATCTTTCAATAGACATGGGTGCCAAAAGTTTGAGCAATTTTTTATGGGCTTAGTAGTTCTTAAATCGTAGACCGTAAGGATTATAATTGCAGTCTACTTGTTCTGCTGGACTGTACAAAGAAATAATAATTCATAAAATTTTTCTTAAAGTAAAATTACAAAAAGACATAAACAAATTGCACTTATTTTGGTAAAATCTATTGAAAGAAATTGTAGATAAAATATTTTAAAATTGTGTTAATTTTTGCATGGAAACCTTGTAGATATAATATTTTTTTATGTTTAATTTTGTGTTAATTATTATGGTAGTTGAGTAGATATCGGAATAAGCTGCATGTTCTAGTCACAAATTTAATTAAGTATATATTTTTATAGATTTTTTTTATATTTCAAATCGTTAATAATCAGTTTAGTATAGATTTTTAATTAGAAAATAGAGGCACTGCACGATATTCACACTTTTTTGTAGAACAAGGGCAAAATTTTCAAAACTTGTATAAATGAGTTAAATATGCAGAAATGCTGAAAAAATGTTCCTCTATTTCTGCATACGTTACTTACGAATTTTTTGACATTTCTGCCCTTGTTCTGTCAAAAGTGCGTATGCCTTATGATTAAACACTTTCCCCTTTATTACAAAATGGAGAATAAAATTTTCCGTGGTTTGAAAATTATGCTGTCACTTTTATAAAAGTCACAAATGAAAGTGACAGCATCAGTCTTAAACCAGGACTAACTTTAGATCACATTTTGTATTAAGGTGGTTTGCGTTTAGTATCGTAAGTATCTCTATCTACCGATATACCTTCATATTTGCTATAACGTTATTTATCTACCCAGATGGCGGAGGTCTGTGGCAACCGGCCAGTTACGGGCACAGGGCGTTCACGACCGGGCGCACGCGCCCGCACCCGCCTCCACAGAGGGTTAGGCATTCGCAGACTCTCAAGGTAAGTAAATACAGTTTTATTTAGATATAAGCCCCTTATTATAAAACAGAGGTTAAAGTTAGCTATGGCATAATGATTCTAGTGTCATTTATATAAAAGTATTGAAGCTAGATAAAAAAGGTAAAGGATTTCCTACTTAGTTTAGTTGATTTTTTTTATGACTTAGTTCTTATTTAACCTGTGTGCATTTCTCAAAATTAGATATCCATGTAAGTTAATAATGTTGCGGGTACGGGGTACGTAAGATTCAAGTAAAATGCCAAAGTCACAAAAAGACAATTAATTTATTCGACGAGTAACAAAAAAAAACAATTAAAACACTAACTCACACTTAGACGCACTAAAACACTAATGTACACGTACCCGTTGTGGGGTATCAAGGAAAGGTTCTTTTAAAATGATATAAAGTTTTTCTAAAAAACATTTTTCTTAAAGTGAACGTTTTTGAGATATCAGCTTCAAAGTCGTAAAAAGTATGTCCCCTCCCCCTCTATTTTATAACTACGGGGTATACAAATTCTAAAAAAATATAGGTGATGCATGCTAATTAACTCTTTCAAGTGATTTTGGTTTGATCAAAGTATCTCTTATAGTTTGAGATAGGTGATTTTAACTGTAATTTTGGTTAAGTTATTGTGCTTACTGAAAACGATGGCTTATATTGCTGCTACGGAACCCTTTTGCGCGAGCCCGACTCGCACTTGGCCGGTTTTTCACCATTCAACGCAGGAAATCCTTGTCACAAAAATTAACGACAAAAAACATTTTTAAAGTGTAATGTAACAATTCTTGGAAATAAATGTCGAGTTATCAAAAAGTTTTGTCCCATTTTCATTGGCGAAATGGTTTTCCTTAAAATTTATTGCCGTAAATTTCTTTCCGATGTAAATTTCCA
>JABMDO010001194.1:0-17135 GCA_014851415.1 Cnaphalocrocis medinalis
AGCATGCAAATAACCAGTATATATTTTTTGAAGTACAAAACTTTATTTATAAGAAAATAAATATGAAAAATATATTTTTTTTTTTCGTCATCTTCGTCGGTAGAATTATCTTCCTCCTCTGACTGACAGAGGAGAGAGACATAGATAGAGAAGAGTGAGAGAGGAATAGAAACTCGGAGAGGGGAATACCGGCACCACGTAGCTGCACGCTTTAAACTTTATCGATTATTTTTCCTTCCTTCGGCTTATGGAAATCGTCAGATTATATATTTTCGTGAACGTTGAATTATTCCCTTAAAAATAAAAAAAATTTAGCCACGCTCGAGAAAGTCAAGATGACGTTTTTTTTTTACAAGTTTGTAACCCACTAACTTCTTATCGTCAATCGAAAATTGTCAGATTAGTGGAATATACACTTTTTAGCATATAACTAACTTATCCTATCTTAATCTGACGCGCTCGAGAATTTCAGATGATCAATTTTTTTTTACTAATCTGATCCTTTATCCTTGACGCACGGCCACATATACAGGACTCATACTCAGTGGAGGTATTTAATGGGGTACAAGGTACCTGCCTGTATAGTAATCTGCCGCGCTTGAGTAAATCCCAAAATCCCCTCTTGGGCTCCCCTACTACTATAAGGGGAAGGGGTTATCTAAAATTCTGATGGAGCACATCTAAAATATATAAATCACTACATAGTAAATATTGTAGAAAACCGCATTAAAATCCGTTTAGTTTTAAAGATATAAGCATAGGGACAGACAGACAACGACACATATTATGTACTAGCGGCCGCCCGCGACTTTCGTCCGCGTGGAAAAAAGTTTCCCCGTTTTTTACACATTTACCGCTCTGTCTTTGCTCCTATTGGTCATAGCGTAATGTTATTTAGCCTATAGCCTTCCTCGATAAATGGACTATCCACAAAAAAAGAATTATTCAAATCGCACCAGTAGTTTCGGAGATTAGCGCGTTCAAACAAACAAACAAACAACAAACAAACTCTTCAGCTTTATATATTAGTATAGATAATACAAGTATACGTGGAAGCCGGGGGGTCGCTAGTGTAAAAATAAAATACAATCTAATATAAACTAAATCCTACTTCTTGAAAGCCTAACTTTAGCTGATTTAACCAGTCACTTATGACTTCTTTTAGACTGTCTTTCTGTTATATTGTCGTATTTTTTTCTACATATTTCTGAAAAATAACAGTAATAGTAGAAGATCCGAACTTACATCGACCTTCACCGGGCTGATAATCGAATAAAATATCCTTTATGACAAATTTATATACTAGAAAATATATTAAAAATAGGTTTGCTAAAAAAAAAATCCTGGACAGACTATTTTTAATTAATTTTTTAAAAATAATATTTAACTAAATTTGCAACATTAAGATAATGAGAAAATTTTCATTCTTACTTAAAGTATAAAAACGTATAGAATGTGCCGCCATTTGGGTTGTCTATTATTTACCTGGACAGAGTTACTCGTTGTCAGGTATAAACAGGTATGTCGATGGCAGTTACCTTCACTTGAAAATGATAATAAAAAAAATTGGCGCACATTCTATACGTTTTAGACTTTAAGTAAGAATGAAAAGTTTATTAAATATTAAATTTAGTTAAATATTAATTTTAAAAAAATTATTAAAATAGTCTGTCCAGGATTTTTTTAGCAAACCTATTTTTAATATATTTTCTAGTATAAGTATAAAAATTGTCATAAAGGATATTTCATTCGATTATCAGCCCGGTGAAGGTCGATGTAAGTTCGGATCTTAGACTATAATAATTAACACTAACAACACAAATGATACTGAAAATAATAGTGGTAGGCATTTGAGTCGATATAGAGAGTGTATATAAAAGAATTCATTGGCACCATTGCAGGGGGTGGGTCAGGCCGTTCATTATGAACAACTTTTACTATGGGAACAAAGCTGGGATAGCGAAAACAAAATTGACACTTCCATATAAGAACAAACAAAAATTAATTTTCGTGATCAGTTTTTGTATAAAAACAGGAAAAAAAAATCACGATCGGAGCATTGGTCCCATAGAAAAGATGTTCCATAGTGATGGTCTTTTTTTTTTTTTTTTTGGTGACCCGGAGAGAAATGCCGCCGACTCAGAAGAGCCGGACGTCGCGCCGGGGTGTCGCAGCCGCCTTATGCACACCCGGCCGCTGGAGACGACCGGTAGTGGGGCTCTCCCTGGGGGTGCGCCCAGGGGCATACCCACTAAAAACTCTCCGGGGCAGTTCCTGCACGCTCGTAGTGGGGTGTCTACGTGAAACCGCCGACAGGCCTCTCTACGCGGCACACCTCGATGAGCGAGAGGCTCGCCAGCACGGCCTCTTCCCGCACTGGCCTTCGCACTCGAGGCCTTTGAGCCGCTCCCACGGCCCACCACTCACCCTCCCCAGAAGCCCGACCGTTGCTGGCGTTGCAACGCCAGAACTCCGGAGAGAGGCGACTGCAGGCCCCCCTAAACAGACCCCCAACCCTGCTGGCTGCAGGGCAGAGAAAGAAGGAGGGCACCCACAGACTTCCGACACTGCCCCGAAACCTACCCGCGCGAACATCTCCGCTGGATTGCGGAGACGAACGACGGATAGGGAAAGCGGGGACGGCGGGACACAGCCTCATTCCACTGGCTGTGTGAACTCGGCACAGACCCACCAACGAAACCCCCACCATGAAGGCGGGGGGAGCGCTCCTAAAAGGGCGCAACAGACATGTTGAGCCTGAACAAATAGGCGCCCGCACACTTTCGTGTGGGACAACCGTAGCCTCCCTCGGCAAGAGATGGCATGTAAGGTAAAGTGGAGGGGCGCACCTCACCCCCACCCCCCGGCCGGTGAAGAGTGGAAGTCCCCCCGGAACAATGGTTCTAATCACCCCGCCGGCCGGTTAAGGCAAGCGGATGAAACAGGGGCCCTTAACGGTCCAGCCCCAAAGCCAGATGACCGCCGATGAAGAGGCCCAGGTCCAGGCCCCAAACAACTCCCAACGCGCTCAAAGCGCACCACACCACGGAGAACCACTCAAGGGCTCTCCACACTCCAAAGCGCCCAAAAGGCGCAACACCCGGTGGGGCTCACCAAGGAGCCGCCCAACTGTCGCTGATGCGACCAATGGCCGCGGGAGACTGAAACTCCCGCCGCCGCACTAGTGATTTTTTATAGAGGTTTCTTCCTCGCAGCCCACTCTCAATGAGCGGGCCCCCGCCTCCTCTCAGTGAGGAGGTTACGGTGTGACCAGTTTTGGTTCGCGCCGGCTGCAGCCGGTACCCCCCCATATCTGGGGGGGCGTTCCCCTATCCACCACCCGGGGGACGCGCCCGATAGCTGGTCTGGAAACAGCCACGGGATAGTGATGGTCTGACCTACCCCCTTCAACCTGTATAAGTTGTAATAAATAAAATTTACTTACGAAAGATTAATTTATAGGTTTCTGTACTCATGAATGATTTTTTACTCGAATTTTTCATCTGTTTCCCGGTTAACGAATACAATTCGGCTACATCATCTAGAATTATTCGTCTCAAAATATTGGTCGTAAGGCTTCTTACATTTTTGCCGCCAATACCAGACAAAAATGACATCTGAAATTTAATTAAAACAGCATTAAATGTTAATAGAATAATAAAATTTACCCTGCATTTTAAGTCTTTAATTCATACATACTATTGCCTGTTTATTCTTGCTTATTTTTAAATGGCCATCGAAATTAATAAAACTTGCATCATCTTTTACTGGTAGACTTGCCAAAAGTTCTGAAAGACCTGCAATGTCATCTGGTGGTGAAAATGTTTCTCCGGACCTAGCTAACAGTAAATCCAATTTTCTATTGATTTCAGCCATTTGGTTAGCTAGGTCTGTCACAATATGAATCATAAGAGTCTGCTGAATAGCCAATTCCTTGTTTGAAAGGCACTCTGTAACAAATAAAAAAACATGGAAAAGTCATAACTAAAACAAGTGAAAATATGAAATTATGTCGCATTGCATCTTTGACGAGAGAAGTTCATTGCATGTTATAAAAAACCTGTTAACTGATTGGCAGTTAACAGCTTTGAGTTGCGTTTCCTTGGTTTCTTTAGAACTAGAGGTGACTGGGTAATTTACAGCAGGCATTATGTCCACTGTCACTTCATTTGTTACACAGGGTGGTCTAACTAGTGACGTCAATAATTTTTTTTTAGATTCCTCACTCCTAGGGGTATTCAAAAATACCCCATGTATGTTCAGCGATTTTTTGTAGTTTTCGAGTTATAATTTTTTTAAAGGTTTTTTTCAAGTTTTCTGCCAGCGAGGCTTAAAAAATTCATAACTTTTTTTTATTGGCTATTTTGTAATTCTTTTTTTATGACATGATTTTCTAGAATGTTATTCATAATAAAAAAATATTTGGCTTCCTAAAACCCCCTTAATGTTACCCAAAAAAGGTCTTGAAAGTTAGGATTTTAGTTTTCAGTAGGATTACTCAAACATTCAACTTCAAATTAAAAATACAAAGAGGAGTTTCCATAGCTTCAAAGTAAGTTTAAAAACTTCACAGGGTCCTAAACTAACAATATCATGAAAAAAAAATACTACTTAATGGGCCTTTTTTTGAAGTTATCGGCCTCCGAACACAGATAGGCTGAAAATGTATGAAACTCAATAAGGCAATTTTGCTCGATTGAAGGATTTACTCAAACATTTAACTTCATTTAAAGTACAAAAAGAAGTTTCATAGTTTCGGATTAAGTTTAGAAACTTAACAGGGTCCTAAAACTACCAATATCATGAAAAAATAATACTACTTTATAAGCCTCTTTTTGAAGTAATCGGCCTCCGAACGCAGCTGCGCAGATAGGCTGAAAATGTATGAAACACAATTGAAGCTATTTTTCTACTTTTTAACATTCCAATAGTAAATAAACCTTGAAATTGCGATAGTTTTAAAAAAGCACGCTTCGGCATGAATAGGCCGGCTCGACCAGTGTGATACCACGGCCTCACAGAAGACCGGCGGCAGCACCTGCGCTGTGTTTCATCGAGTGAGTGAGGGCACCGGAGGCCCAATTAGGGGAAAGAGGGTTAAAAGCAGCGCACTTGATACTCTACTGGTGTTGAACGTGTGTATGGGCGGCTGCCATTGCTTACCAACAGGTGATCCGTCTGTTTGTCTGCCACCTATCTCATAAAAGAAAGTAAATAAAAAGCGCACGTGTTTTGTTTGCGTTATTTTCTCTCCATATTGAACTAATTACGCTGTGTTATCTAGACTCTGATTATACTCACGTATTGGCTTAGTGAGTAACTCATAGTACTGCACAATCCAAGTCATTGAGTAACAAGCACAGGCGCAAAAAGAGGCTAATAAAGTGGTTTTATTTTTTTATGATATTGGTAGTTTAGGACCCTGTTAAGTTTCTAAACTTAATCCGAAACTATTAAAACTCCTTTTTGTACTTTAAATTGAAGTTAAATATTGAGTAAATCCTTCAATCGAGCAAAAATTGCCTTATTGAGTTTCATACATTTTCAGTCTATCTGCGTTCGGAGGTCGATAACTTCAAAAAAAGGCCCATTAAGTAGTATTTTTTTTTTCATGATATCGATAGTTTAGGACCCTATGAAGTTTTTAAACTTACTTCGAAGCTATGAAAACTCCTCTTTGTATTTTTAATTTGAAGTTGAATGTTTGAGTAAATCCTACTGAAAACTAAAATCCTAAATTTCAAGACCTTTTTTGGGTAACATTAAGGGGGTTTTAGGGAGCCAAATATTTTTTTTATTATGAATAACATTCTAGAAAATCATGTCATAAAAAAAGAATTACAAAATAGCCAATAAAAAAAAAGTTATGAATTTTTTAAGCCTCGCTGGCAGAATACTTAAAAAAAACCTTTAAAAAATTATAACTCGAAAACTACAAAAAATCGCTGAACATACATGGGGTATTTTTGGATACCCCCAGGTGTGAGGGAATCTAAAAAAAATTTATTGACGTCACTAAAAAACCACCCTGTATAATTTCTGCTTCAGATATTTTGACAGGCATGCAACAAAAAAAGTATACATGCCTCATGATAAAAATATCAAAATAAATTGTCTTATTTACCAGGTAGACTGTGAGGGGCTTCTTCAGTAGGGCAATTTATAGTTGTGTTTACCTCGTCAAGCTTATCCTCATCTGCAAAAGGTATCTATACATATAATAAAAATGTAAAAAAGCTGTGTCTGTACATTGAAGATATTTATCTCAAAATAACTTAGGACGACTAAAAAACAGTAACAGAACATGAATCAATGATTTTTAAAATTTTTGTCTGTCTGTTTGTCTGTTTATCTGTTTGTCTGTTTGTCTGTTTGTTCGCGCTAATCTCGGAAACTACTGAACCAATTCGAATGAAACTTTTTTTATTGTATAGCTGTAATATCAGGGCAACTTATAGGATATATTAAATTTTGAAGACCAGGCTCCTTGATGTAGAACCACGACAGCCCAGCTAAACTATAAGAGGTAGGTCAATGGTACTTTAACAAAAGTTGTTCAGATTGATGAGCATTTTATGGTGCCATGAAAAAAATCAAAGGTCATGGAACATCTGGTTTGGAACTCTAAGAGCCCAGCTCCACTATAACAAATATGGAATGAAATGCAATGGAAAATTGTCAAATGCGATGAGCATTTTTGGATGAGATCCTATAGAGCGAAAAGGGGGTTCTAATTCAAGAGTCATAAAGTTCACGCAAACGAAGTTGCGGGCGGCCACTAGTTTAAAATAATATAAGAAGCATCAAGGCTTATATTTAACATAAACATAAATATGAGATTTATACCATTTGTATAGATTTCACCATCACGAGTGCAAGGTAGACTTCTAGGGTCAGTGATGACAGGGAAATCTTCAGACAATTGAGTTTCTGATAAATTTTTAGTTACAGTATTTTTACCAACTGCCTTGCGTTTTGGAGGAGTGGGATATTCTGAATATTCTTTTTTCATATTGGTAAGGCGAGTTCTGGTCTTCTTTAAAGTTGGGCAATCATTCGATGAATTTGAATCATCTGAGGGTTCTGAGACATAAACCCTTTTAATTTTAATTTTTCTTTTATTTTTTCTTATTTCTTGATCGAAGTCTAGATTTGAGGTTTCTTCCGCTTTTTTTAAATACTTTGATTTTTTAGATTCCATTATGCAAAGTCTGAAACCAAAATAACATACTATCAATTTATAATTATATAACATAATACATATGTACAGGCAGATAGGTATGTTGGAGGAAATTTATGTTACCATTGCTAAGACAACGGGGTGTACAGAACATACAGTATTATAGGCTGAAACTTTACTTTTTGCTGACGATTTAAGGAATAAAACGAGGTAGGATCAGGATATAGGAAAAGTATCTATATGATAAGGTGGATAGGATGTTTATGGGGTATTTTATATATAATAATAATATATTATATTTCACTACATCACATACACATTGATTTGACTCTGAAATAGATAGCTCAAGCACCTGTGTTACAGATATCAGAACCAACAGTGGAATTACATATATATATGTATAATACTTTTCTTTTGTAAATACATACTTATAATACATAGAAAACACCCAGACCAATACACACAGACATGTTCGTTCATGCACACAAATGTTTGTATTGTGTGGGGATCGAACCCGCAACCCTTGGCCCAGACGCAGCATTCAGCAGGTTGCCTGGAAGAGATCGCTCATAGAGATAAGGCCGCCTTTGTTGTACATTACTCCTGTTATAACTAGTTTTAAGTTTTATACCTCTGTTTCGTGTGCAATAAAAAGCATATTCATTCATTCATTCACTACCACTGAACCAAACGGGTCGGGTTTATATTTACATTTACAATTTTAAAGTGCTATGAATGTAGCATTTTCATAGCCACATGATAATTTTTGAATGGAAAAACTCTAATACACTTCTTCTGGAGCTTAAACACCCTATCGATTTCTACTGAATTGCCCCATAAAATTAAGCCGTAATTAAGTACTACAGAAACATGACCATGGTAAGCAGTGATAGTTGCTTCTATCGAAACGGTGTTTCTAATTTTTTTTATTCATAAAAATCATCATCAACCATTTGAAGAAACTCTTCATGGGTTCTAAGTGGCATCACATTCAGGAAATGTCATACGGTTTTGTAAATAAATACCAGATTGTTTACATTTTTTTTTTTATACTAGAGGCGGCAAACGAGCAAGCGGGTCACCTGCTGGTAAGTAATCACCGCCGCCCATGAACATCTGCGAGATCAGAGAGGTCGCTGATGCGTTGCCGGCCTTTTAAGAAGGAGTACGCTCGTTTCTTGAAGGTCCCTAAATCATAGCCGTCAGGAAATACTGCCGCAGCTAAACTATTCCACAAGACTGAGGTTCGCGGGATTTTGTGCAAGAATAATAAACCTGTATGATCCTTGACTTGGAAAAATATTTTCATCAGCTGCTTGCACAGCTTCTTCGCAATTAAATAAAACATCTTCTTCAGAGTGGTTATCACTGACAGAACTATATGCATGACTAAGTTTCATTTCTCTTCTAATTCTTTGTAACTGGCCTTGCCTAGTCATTTTCAAATATGGTTTCCGAGACATGGTTGGTTGCCCTTAAAGAAAAATTTTTAGTTTCATACTTTAAAATCAATAAATATATATCATGCAGAAGCCATAGCCCTTGAGCTCATCATACCACGAAAACAATGATTATTATTTATCTCAGACAGTTAAACATACGTATCTCTCTATATCTAAGACATAATCACAGAATTAGGAAATTATTTACTAAAATAAACTTTGTAGGTAATAAAGAACTTCTATTTACTAGTTACACTCTTATTCTTATTCTTTCATGCAAAAATAACTCACCAACCTGAGAATGTAAATTAATCTATTTGAACTATCACAATGCCAAGTAAATTCAAATTGTTTTGATTAGACAACTCGATAACTATGAAATGCACTAGAACCGGACGGAATACATACAATTTGGGTGGGTACCTAGGTACATATAGTAGGTAATTAGTTTATTTTATCCATACTAATATTATAAATGCGAAAGTAACTCTGTCTGTCTGTTACTCTTTCACGCCAAAACTACTCAACGGATTTAAATGAAATTTGGTATACAGATAATCTAGACCCTGAGAAAGAACATAGGCTACTTTTTATTGCGAAAAGGGGGTTGTAAGGGGTTGAAAGGGGGGTAAAAAGTTACTTTTCCACGCGGACGAAGTCGCGGGCGGCCGCTAGTTTGATGATATTTTGATCATTTAAGATATTCTTTGTATGTATTATTTTCTAATTGCAGTGCAAGTCCACGATGTACATTTACAACTTACAATAACACCTTTCTGTTACACATTGTTAAAAATAAATATTGATTAATATGCCTTAATAAACAGGAACATGCAGGAAGTATTTAGGGTTAGGAACACAATGCCTGGGTTTGAAAGTAGGTAAATAAGGTAGATAGGATAGATAAGTAACTACTTATCATTTAAAGTATCAGCCTATATACTGTCCCACAGCAGGGCAAAGGCCTCCATCATAGAAATCAAGTTATCGCTACTATGATGGGATTAGGCTTAATCACCACGCTTGCCTAATGCGGATTGGTGATCACAAACCCGAGCTGTGTTCGTACTTTTGCTCGACCCGGGAATCGAACCCGGGACCCCGAGATCACGGCTCGGTACGTAAACCACTAGACCAACGCACATAGGGGCCATGATGACAAGAAAGGCATTTTTAAAAATGACGGTAATATTAAAACAAATAATTATTTAAGAAACTAGAGGGTCCATTGGTTCTACTGATCATATGGCAGTTGAGAAATGCTATTTTGTAGTCGTTTTGCGAGCGAACAAAGATAAGGTTGTCATTCAATTTGCTAGTGAATGTGTTTTTGATCTTATTTTAAGTTCGTCTAAGTATTGGTTTTGTCGAAAAGTGGTAGGCACAACTGGTAATTGTGAATATGGAGCAATTAGATCAGGGGTCCGTAGATTATGTTTACTATAAAATAATTAAAAAACGTTTATTCAGATTTTTTTTAAATATATATCTAGAAGAGCAATGTCTTATGTTCTTCTGATTTTGATAATTTCACAAAAAAATTAAATATGCGCAAAAGTTTAGCAGGTCTGTAAATTGTGCACTAATAAGTGATACTTCAGCATTTAAGAACTAGTCCCAGAAGTGCTAATCTGTTGCGCCAAATATTTTTTTTTAATTTTTGAACATATAAACGTAAGTGATGTGTGACAAGTAACTTGTTGAAAAGTTACATTACTCACTGATATACATAGTTTTTGTATTAAAATTATACTTTTTATTACAATCACACAACCCATAACTATTTTCTATATTATTTTAAAGATACGAGGTGAACAGTTTTCGTGCAAAGGAGAAGACTCTAGTTGATATAATCTTGAACAGTAAATATAAAAATATAGACGCCAAATTCAAAGATATTGAATCGTATTTAATCCAAAAAACATCTAGTGGCATAGTTCACTTAAATGACTTACGAAGCTTATTAAAAAACTTTAAGCATCAGTTTAAAAATAAGTGGGAATCTTGTCAAAGAAAATAGGAGTAAACTGATTTCAGCCGAGACAAATTGGCTCAATAGAACTATTCAACTTAAGAAATACCAAATGCCTGTTGGTCGGCCTTCTGGTAGTTTTAACACAAAGTAGTGAGCAAACTAAGCGGAAACGAACAGCTGAACTACAAGCTACAGTTCCAACTGAAGAGTTAATTTACGCAGCACAAATGAATTTACGCGCTGAAGGAAAAAACGTATAGCAGATATCGTAAAAAAGATCTCGACTTCTCCTGAAAAATTAAATGAAGTAAAATTTTTACCGACCTCTCCCCTTGAAGCTCTGTGAAGTTTTTCATGAAGATACATAATTTTGAATTAGATTCTGACTAAAAATTTTATGTGATTTTCTTTAAATTCTTATTAATATAAAATAAATTACATAAAAATTCATTTGTTACATTTATTCGCATATATTATAACATTTCTAAGCGTAATAAAAAATATTAAGCCTTCATTTTATGTGTAAATAATTAATATCATGAAATGTTCCTACTGGCCCCACTGTGCAACGGGGCGTTATCATTAGTGTTTGTAAAGGTAAAAATAAATAAACTAACCTTTAATCTTTAGCACGTCACGCACGTAGGTTAATAATAAGCGTCCAATTCGCACAACAGAAGCTTTTGGTAAATAAAACACCGTGCAAAACTTGTTAAAATAGCGAATAAAGAATTTTGTATTTTTAAATAAACAAACTGAAGTTTTTTTTTTTTATATGTCCTGTATTGTGTTCACGATACATTTAATTTTGCCAATGTCAAGTTTAGGTTGATAAAGTGTAGTGAACAGTCGAAGTCACAGTCACTCAATAAAACGCCGGTGTTTAGCGTTTTAATGTCCTAAGGATTCTGTGGAGACTATTTTTAACAAAGCCGTAGGTTTTAAGACTCTATTAGGTCAAAGCAACTCACTCGACACACAATAGCAGTGTTAAAAACGACACAATTCAATGATTCTTATTTAATATCACCCTGCGGCACTACACTGCACAATGCAACACCAAATTTGTACACTAAAAACCACAAGATACTAATTAAAATCTTTGGATTGCATCGTTTATGTAAAGTATTTGTAGATTTTTTGGTCTTGAATTCCAGTTTTGGGTTAAACAAACAAAACAATATGGCCGGCATTATTACCGGCCGGTATAAGTAATTAAACATTTACCTCAATGATGGCCGGTCATGACTTGGTTGGTATCAGTTTTATTAGATTTTTCATATTTGACCTTACACTAATTTCAAAAAACCGGCCAATAGCGTGTCGGACACGCACATGAAAGGGTTCCGTAGCCAGAAGCCTTATTTTCATAGTTTTGTAGGGTAGATTTCATTTCAATATAGTATACCAATCTTAGTTATGGCAACTGCACGTCATAGTTGTCGAGTTGTATTAATAAAACTATGTCTGATACAGATTTCGCTATAGTTTTAGTTGAACGTACTTAATTGGAGGTATACAGCATATTTTTTTCAGATTATTGTAATAGTATTTCAAAAGTAGGGAAGGGGGACGCTACTAATTTTAAGTTGGTTTAATATGAAAAATAATTATTTTCGATAATTTTAAAAAACCAATTCTTGAATTATCAGTATACATTATCTCCACCAATTTTCGTGGCAATCGGCGGAGAACGAGCCAGGACAGACGGACGGAAGTGCGGAAGGAGGCCCGGCAGGTCCTCCTGAGGCGATGGTCGGAGCACTCGTCCTCACCCGCTACGGCCGGAGAAACGCTCGACGCGCCGCCCCGGTCTTAGACCGGTGGTGGAGCGGAGCCACGGCGTCGTCTCCTTCCGGATGGTGCAGGTATTAACCGGGCATGGTTGCTTCGGTTACTACCTGCACAAAATTCGCCGGGAGGAGACGCCTTCCTGCCACGCGTGCGGCGCTGTGGAGGATACGGCGCAACACACCCTAGCGGTGTGTGCGTCGTGGGCTCCACAGCGCTATGCGTTGGTGGCGAAGGTCGGCCAGGACCTCTCACTGGCTAGTATAGCGAGAGCTATACTAGCGAGTGATGAGGCCTGGAAGGCTTTCGCTACCTTCTGAGAGCATGTGATGGCAGCGAAGGAGGCGGCGGAGCGCGAGCGAGAGGCAGATCCTCTTGCCCCGCGCTCCGAAGGGCAAGGAGGGGGAGGAGACGACGCCAATATGTGTCTCCTCCCTCTCCGTGGAGAGGGTCCGCCGGTGGTGGTACGGGGGTACCACCACGGCATTGCACGACACCCTCCACAGCCCGGTGGGGACGGCTCAACTCTCTCGGCTGTCCCCTCCCGCTCCCCCGACCCGGGGGAGCACCCGCCGGGCCCGCCGTGTAGGCGGGCACCGTCCGGGGAGATGTCGTGGTGCGAGGGCTTCGCGCTATTTGCCTCACGACTATTTTCCGCGATGGACGATGAAGGAGAGTCCCAGGGGTTTTAGTCGGTAAACCCCCGCCGTCATGCGGGGGGGAGTCCGACATAACCCGTCCGCCCCCCGGCGGACGGGTATGCGTAACGCATTTCCCCTGGGTAACCAAAAAAAAAAAACAGACGGACAGATGACGAAACTATAAGGGTTCCTAGTAGACACGGAACCCTAATAAAAATCAAGTTTGCAGCCAGCTAGCATACCAACAAAGAGAAAAATAATACATTGTACCAAACAGACGGGAGTTACTGAATTTCGGTAGAAATTGTACGAAGAATTACCTAACTGTAATCGTAGCGAATTAGAATATGTAGGACTTATCGCGATAACTTTTCATTTAGATCAACAGGATACACGATGTGGGTGCCTACTATACAAACGCTTACTTGATGGCAAAAGACAGCACAGGACAGACCTTCTGCGAAGTGGCAAGCAGAGCTGCGAAGTTTAAGGATATGGTGAGTCGACAACAATAAATATATTTCTAGTTGATAGGCATATTTTATATATATATAGTAAGCGAAATGAATCAAATTTTAAGTGAATCTTGACATGAGATTGAAGATATAAAATTTTCGTGGTGCACATTATGCTATATGTAGGTACTCGCCGAGCAAGGTATAGTGGGGTTCTCTACATTTATGTCACCGATACTAAAACTAGCTAGACAAAGATATTGAAATTAGTTACTTACTTAAAATAATAAAAGGTATTGAAATAAATAAAAATAAAAACAAACCTTATTAAAATTTTCCCATGTCCAAAAAAGTCTTTGTGGTGAAATTGTGGCCTGGTCTTCGCCGACACATCACCTTTAACACTTGTGATAATATTCCCTAGCCTCTAAAAAACTGCGACCACGCCATCCAGCCGCTGACCCTCTACGCCGTCATGGTCTACTCGGGCGCCTCAGGAGTCCTCACCATCCTGCTCTCGTTCCTCGTGGCTCCCCTGGGGAAGAAACGCACCACGCTCCTGGTCTTCGCGGTGGCGACCCTGGCCGGGGTGCTCCTCCTCTTCATGAGGGAGCCGATGCTGAGCATTGCCCTGTTCTTCGTGTTTCTATACGTGGCGCTCATTTTGGGGAACGTCAATACGTATTTGGTGGAATTAAATCCTACACATTTGAGGTAGGTACCTATTAATAACTGGGGGATGAAAGAAAACATCTATGCGATACCTACGATATACAATATGTATGCGATATTGTCTTCAATTATGTACATAATTGAAGGCAATACTTATTTATATCTATACCCACCCATTTGGCGGTGGTGGTGGTTTGAGCGCCAAAGTCAATTAAGTCATTTTTAAGTGACGTTTTCAGGTTTCGCCAACCTTTTTGGCATTATTTTTCTTATTAAGCAGACTAAACTGTCAAGTTTCCATACATTGTTAAAATGTTGTAGGTAGATACCAAATGTTATTAACACCTGATGTGTTACAAGCGCAATACCATCTTTGAAAACTAAAATTACGGATGGATAAGTTTTTATTAAAGGGTCTTGTATTGACGTGAAAAAAAGTAAATATTATTAATTATATAATAATTAAGTATTTTTAATTATTGAATCAAAATTATTACCTACCAATAAATAAATTATATCAGCGAGTGTTTTTTAGAAAAAAGGGGTATACATGGTACGATCATTTTATTGAAGTAGCAACATTGTAGTAGATTTTTTGGTCTTGAATTCCAGTTTTGGGTATAGAAATTTGTTTAAGAATGAATGTATGAAATCTCTAAATTAGACTTGCATGTCGAGCTGGCCGCTGGCAGGCGTAACACAAGTGCTTAAGCTACTTCGTGCAGAGTCAGGTTAATGTCTGAGATGTTGTGTGAATTTATTTATTTGTGTATGTGTCCAGGGGCATGGCGACCTGCCTGTCGGTGGTGGTGGCGCGGGGCTTCGGCTTCTTCAGCGTGCAGCTCATCGCCACGCTGCTGGCCGACCATTGCACCCCTATGATCTCGGGATACGTCGTTTTAGTCATCAGTTAGTTCTTTATTTCATTTGAAATTAGGGGACCCATCCTCACTTTAATCTAGTATTTAATATTACTAATAGATGGCGCCAGGTGTCGATTACATCGCACAAGTGTTTAGTTTTTAGGCCGTTTAGCCAAATGGTTTGAGCGCCGGTTGAGACGTAAGGGGGTTAGATTCCCGCACCAGCACAAATGTTGAAACAATGTACAGTCAGCCACACATCAGATTACCACAAGATGTCAAATTTCCTCAATCGATATTCAACCTAATGTGTTGTACAGTAAGATAAGAGTTGTTTGAAGAAATTTGATAGTTTTGTATACTTGATGTGTGGCCGTACGTACTTATAATGTAATGTAGTAACGTGTAGTGTAGTAGGTACTTAATTACTTATGTATGTTTAGCTAATATTTTACGGTCTCTATTTCAGGTGGTCTTGCAGTGTCTTTGTTCTTACCACAAGACGAGAAACGGGCAACGGATGAGTCCCCTACATGAGAAGTGTACCTAAAGTGTGATGTGTAGTGTAAAGTACCTATAAAGTCAATTAAATAGCATTAGGTGTACTTAGTTTATGAACTATCTCTAATCAGTGTTAATTGAAACCATTGTAATGTGTAAAAATGTAATTAAGTATTAAATAAGTTTAATCTTCTTTTGTATTTTATTTGAAAATTTTGAAATTTCCTCTTTGTGTGGTGTTGCCAACTTGACGTACCTATTAGTTTTACGAAGGTAATTTTATAAGGAACATTCATTTTCTATTTCAAATAATGCGTCAATGAAAATGTCATAAAATTGATAGCGCCACTGCCTGTTATATAATAAGGAAACTCTTATAGTTCACCAAAACTTCATTGCCAGGACTTTCTTGACGCATTGGTTAAAGTTATGAGTTATATTATTTCCAAAAACCTCCTTCCATGCATTATTATCGGTATACCTACTTTAAAATTATGTTGGCAGTTGCGTTGCGAAGGAATATTGGATTTAAGAACTGCCACGAAAGTTAGATCTCGACACTCGAAGATGAAAAAGAAGAAATACCCAATACAATTTATTTACGAGTATTATTTTTTATAAACCTGGCAGTCCTGGCCCAAAAATATTTTAAGATGCCATTTAAATTAAAAAAGAAGGAACTGACAGTAAATGTTTCTTCATAATTTATGGCTATATACTTTTTCGAACATTGTGGCCAGTCTTTATGACGTTTGAACGTAAATAATAAAATTATACAATCATGAAGGAAATGCCTTAATACGCTCCAAGCTTCAATATTGAAAATTTTCAAACAGATGCCGAGGTAAATGTTGCCATAGAAAATGCAATCGAAAAACAGGACACTTTCCACAGACACGGAATGTTTTTCATAACGGTTTCTCTTGGAAATAGCCGTACTAATTATTACTCTTTGTTTTACTTGTCTTATTGTCTTTCTCAAATTCTAGGGCAGAATAAAACTGGTCAGTGCGACACATGCACTCAGAGGTTAAAGGTAATAAAAAACAGGGGATGGACGATTTTAGGCCAAAAATCTGAGAAAAGAAGGGGACAGGAAGTTCCATGAAGTGTAGAATAAGCAACATAAAAATCAGGTGTTCCATATTTTATTGCCTAGTGGCAGACAAGCAGACGGATCACCTAATGGTAAGTCATTGCCGCCGCCCATAGACGCCTGCACCACCAGTAGAGTTACAAGTGCGATGCCAAGCTTTAACCCTCTTTGACCCATGACTTTTCAAAATTTGCATCAACGTTTCATACAAAGAAATTCATTGAAAAAATGTTTAATGAATTTCGAAAAGTCATTGAACAAATGTTGTTTAAAATGGTTGGTAGACCACGTATTTATAGAGATGTATGTAACTGTCCTAATTAAAAAATTAAACGAGAGTTGTAATAATGGTAAGAAAACAACGCAAATTTTCTGTTTCGATAGTGTACGTAGGGACAGTCGATTGTTCGCAGATACATCCTGTATTTTTTTTTTTTAGCGCTATTATCCCACTGCTGGGCAAAGGCCTCCCCCAATAGCCTCCACTGCTCCCTCTTCCTTGCCAGCGCTTGCCAGAGT
>JABMDO010001195.1:0-17169 GCA_014851415.1 Cnaphalocrocis medinalis
GCCAACAGTAATTTCAGTTTCCTCCAGTATCAAAGTATCAAAACAAAGAAAGATATTACGGACAATTGTGAATACCACCAATTAGAAGCAGGCTCGCGCTACCAACTGCTAGTAAACTACTAACTGGGTATGTAATTGACACACCGAAGGTTGGTATTACTGTAACTACCGTAAATGGGTTACCGGACGTAGTGTTAATTACTTATCAATATTTTAATGAAGTACCACTGCTGAGGGCAATTTACTGGGGACCGTTGTTTTGGAGACGATCGATTTACTACGATACCGCCCAAATTAGTGGAATAGCCCCTTATATGTCTGTTCTATTTTAACCCTGCGTTCGTCGCTAGGGCGTCGTCAAGAACATGAACTGTCGCTACCGGGTAAAATTAACCCACAAAATAATGACGTTATCTAAGACCATGGTATATATAATTTTAACTTTTCGGTGTATTATTTAAATTTAGTCATGTTTTCTAAAAATAAAAAGCAGAGTATTAATCAATAGTATTTAATTCTCTTTTCCTTGACAATTTAAAAATTACTACAAATTATCACCTTTTATAAAATATTTTTTACAAAAATCAACATAATGATAAAAAACAAAAGGAATTTCGCAAATCTGAGATCGATTATTACTCATAGAGGAAACATACTTATAATATAACAAAAAAAAGCAAAGGGCTTTGCTAAATATTTATCAAAGAAAAATAGGACTCAACATGAGTCAAAAAATTCACAGCCGAAAAATCGGGTTTTATAAATTAAGTCATTTTTACGACATTTGCACGAAAAATTCACCACAAATAAACGTAGTATGCCCACGGCATATCTTTTTAGTACATTTATTGCGAACAATCTTGGTCATCCGGTCCTTTTTCAGGTACAGGGTTGGCAACGAGAGCTACAAGTAGGGCGAGGTGGAGGTTCATTTTCTTCTTCGTCGTCACCAAGTATAGACTCATTTTAATTTAAAAAATCTGGGGAATGTTACCAATAGAAGACATTTTCATTATCTGGGGCCTTGTAAGAGCCATAGCTAGGTCTTTCAGTGCTCTTGTTCTAAGTTCCATGACGTTTCTTTAATTTTGTTAGTTTGCCTTTACAATAACGTAAAAATTGATGCCACAATCATTTAGAAGACCATATAAAAGTACTAATGGCTAAAATAAGTAACACATAGCTCATCGACCATGTCAAATCTTCATTGTTTTCTGGTTAATCTATCAATTGACCTTCGTCATCTTCTTCTTGCTCTGATTTGCTTTCCTGCTCATTCAATTCTTCATTATCTTCTATTTCAGAATAATTTTCTTCCTCATTCTCTTCTTCCTGGAGTATTGCTTCTATTGCATCATCATAACCTTAAAAGATAGACATATGCCGTACCTAGGCGTCATTGTGGAACTGTAAAAACAATAAAAACGTATTCGTATAATAATTATCATGAATTAATTGTCAAAAAAAAACGTAACACCAAGTGTCGCTACTGGGTTGAAAGCACCCATACTCACTTTAAGGGTCCGGTGTGTCCAAGTGCGTGGTGGCAGCTGAGCGCTACGCGGGGAGCGGATCTAGCAACTATTCACTTGAAGGTACTGAGCGTGCCCGATCGCTCGGCGTAAAAGAAAAAAATATATATTCGTTTTTATCATCTCTGTGGTATTTTTTACCCAGTAGCGAGTAACGAAGGGTTAATAATCAAAGACACGTATACGAAAAATAACGTTTAAAGATTAACAGTAATTAGATAGGTATATTTCCATTATTTTTTGAAATTTTTCGCGGGTATTTACATCAGTATAATCCAATCCGCTTGTAACCACGGCCGTTGTACCGCGGTCGAAACGTCAAGCAGTATGTAAGTACTAAAACTGAAGGTAAGTACCTGCTTACTTTTAAACATCCTCGGTCTTGTTTCGCGTTTAGGCAATTTAATAAATAAAGTAAAATAAATAAATTTATGTAAAGTATTTGTTTTACGTCGTAAGGCCCATAAGCCTTTTAAAAGGCATAAAACAATTGATTTTCCATTGTCTCTCTGTCTGGGCTGCTGTCTGGGCGTTACGACGATAATGCAACGCGATAGTTTCATAACGTAACTAGACTTTAAAGCTATCCGTAAACAAACGCAAAAGATTATCCTAATCCATTTAAAAATGGATGAAAATAGAACGACTCGTGTCGATCATAAAAAATTAACCCGTCCCCGGGTCACAAACGTGGAAGCCAATAAATTGGATACCACCATCAAACGGATAGGATACAGCTATAGTGTTTGTGACGGCTCTATTGCGACAGCGCCTCCCTTTACGACTCGCTTTCTGATTGCGCCACTTCACCATTCACTGAATACTGCGCTCCACTGTTGACCGACGCGCTTCCGTGTCCCCCGGTCAGTGTATGCGGTACACTGATTGATTTCTCGGAACACTTTGTTAGGAATTGAAAACCGGTGGTCTGTTAGACTCGTAGAGAATCGTTCACTTTGATGACAGAGAAAACCAAAGGAAACTGCATTAATAATATAGTTTTGTAGTAAACGTTCTGGATTGAGGAGTGGCCAAAAAGCTGGTGGCGTGCATTAAGGGAGACCTATGTCCAGCAGTGGACGAAGTGGGTTGCCGATGATGAAACCGTTCGAGTCGGCGTGTTGTGAAACTTAAAATCTTAACAGAATACGATTTGGGTATGCCATCTATGTAACATTTATACATAGCCTGTGTCACTCAGTAAGCTCTAATTGGCCGTCCATGTTTACCTGTGTCACTCGGTCAGCTCTGATTGGCCGTCGGATGTTTACCCGCCGGAGACAAAATAAGAACAAAAGAGAGTCATGTGACATTTGGATTCACGGGCGCTTAGTTTTTTTCAGTTCTTATTACCTATTATCTTCTTAACATTGTAATATTCCACTGAACTATCATCACTCAACTGAGTTACCATTCGCTCAATCTCTGACTCGTACGATGTTTGCTCGCACTAAATTAGTCTTACGTGAGACAAAGATGAGTTTCATAATCGAAACGAACTGTGTATCTGACCACTATGAATGAAACATACATTAAACCTATTTAATCTAGTATTTATAAACATACAACTTCTATAAACAATGATGAAACTTAAAGTTAAACCAAAAATAAGAAACACTAGCGCGATGTAGCCGAAACCCAGCGCCATCATTTGGTTCCGTTTGGAACTACTGTCCCAATGTGAAGTGAGGGCAGCCCAATTCATCACATAAAAAGATTCACTTCACTCACTCCTCACCACACTAGTCTCTCAACCCCGTGCGTATCCATCGAACTTTACGTTTGTGTGTCGTTACGGCGGCGTGTCTGCAGCTCGCGATGTATGGGGTGGATTGATTTAAATCACGTTGCACGGAAACACTTTGCGGTAATTAAAAGCAGACACGAGCGGCCATGATATCCACTCCATTAGAACAGTGACAAAGGCGGGGCGTATTTGTCGTGTGTCAAAGGAAACGCGCCTCTCAGCTCCAAATTGTGTGATTGGAATGTTATCTCGAATAGTCTAACGACGTGTTAGAATTACTAGTAGGATGTATTTGATGTACAGTTCCTGGTAGTTTGAAAGCAGCAGAGATTTCTGTTAAGGATCACGTGTGGGGGTCAAAATAAAATATCAAGTAGAAAATAGTCCTGACATACTTTTTTTTTGCAAAAACGCTCCAATAGGTAAAGCTAAAAGAGATGATCATTGAAATGGCAAACTGCCAAATTGTCGGGTATGGGTGTGCTGGGAGAATCACCCATATATTGTAATCTATTCTTATAATAAGCCTAGTTGAGGCTAATAAGTGTTTAGTGTGGATTGCTTGACGCTTCTTATGTGGTTGGTGGCAGACTAGCAAACATAATGACCTGATGACAAGTCATTACGCCGTTAAAATGTGTATCTCTTTATTGGGGTTCATGTGGAGCCATTTTGCCAGCGTCACTCTAATCAGCCAAGTTCTTCTAGGAAACCTAACAATGCTTCAACACTATTAAAGAGTTAATGGAGAATACCCAGACTACCTAGAAATGTGTATTAAGCCGATGACTATGCAATATTATTCGCTCAAAAATAACAGCCAAGACGTCTACGTCTACGCCCAGCTATCACTCCCAAAGACCTCCAAACAAAAACGAACGTTTAAAAATCATCCCTCATCCAAATAAACAAGGAAACAAAAGACGCAGTCGCTCCATTATAAGAACAATTAGATCCGACATCAACACGACTGGAATAGTATCAGCAACAATGGACACCTCCAGGCTTTAATTAAACAGAAACGCCTTGTCATAATCAGTGAATCCCTGATAGAATTAGCTGAGATTCGGGACACAATCATTTATCGTTTCTTCGAGAGCGGGATCGATTCGATAAATAATAACAAAGGAGGCGTAAAGACAAAGCGTGAGGCTATTGGCAGGGGTAAGGCTGGGGTGTGGGAGCGGAGGCGAAGTCAGAGCGGAAATGAGAAAGAGAATGTCCCATAAATATGACCAGTGCAGTGTAGTGGGTGAAGGGGGTGGTGCACTTTTTAGGATGCCATTAATTTTATTCATCTATGCAAGTAAGTACTTAACGACTTACGCAACCAGACAATTGCAACCACAGGAATCAGGCCAACTAAATCATAGTTACATGTTTCAGAAACTGTGAGAAACGTGCCGGTTTCCTTACGATTTTTTCCGTACCGCCGAACCAATGGTAGAAATAACATACAGATTTGAGAACTTCAGAGGTGTTTGTGCCATTAAAACATATCTACGATCACTAAGAATGCTTACTTTCTCACATACGGAACATAAACTATCACATAATATTGGTTGTTAAGAACGTACGACTTTATGTGTAAGAAATAATGTAAAAGACATTATGTATAAGAAAGTAGAAGTCGTTCTTATACATATGTATTGTGACAAGGTCCTAAAGTGTACCTATACATATTTTTGGAGTTGACTGAACAAGGCTCGTTTTTGTTTTTTTCAAAGCCAAGATAAAAAATAAAACCTAGTCATACCAAATTACAGCCGTTCATAAGTGTCTGTGATTGGTTCCTTTGTAGGCTGCAAAACCCCAAAAAAGCTATTATGAAAAATTTTGTATTATGTATTTAGTTCAATTTTCCATTCAAATCTAATTTTCATACGAACAAGATGTCCGCTCTCACATCGCCTTGGCCCGCATTAGATAGTGATCCTGCGAGGTAACCTACCGGCATTATCACCGGCCCATCACTCTGATTGACACAGGCCTCGCCCAGAACGAAGAAAAATATGGCTTTCAAGCCTTTATTAAGATTGATGGGGCCGTCTAAGTGATCCGGTGCGTTTGCATTTCGCGAGGCCCGATCAATCCAGACTTCCGCAGATTGAATCGGGGTCAGGGAACTGAATGTTTCATTAATTTCCGATGTCGTTTTAGCTGTTCTTTTTCGAGTCAATGCCTTTTCGGCGTCCAAGGGCGATAATGGAGTCGACAATGAACATGGCAATTTATAGACTGAGGACCATTAGGATTTGGATTTTTATTCGTTTGTTTTAGAAATACGAATACTGATACAAATAAAGAAAATAAATGTTACTTTTTATGTGATAGACAAGCAGGCATATGACCTGATGGTAAGCGATTGCCGCTGCCCTGGACATTGCAACACCAGTAGAGTCACAAGTGCGGTACCAACGTTTAAACCCATGTCTTCCCGATTCACTCACTTGACGAATCACAGTGCAGGAGCTGCTTCATGCCTTTTTTCTTTGGTGTCGTGGTATCACGAAGATCGAGCCGAGCCATTCATGCTGAAGCGTGGCTCTCCTACGGTGAAAATTGTTTAATATATGTTTGTTTATAAATTACTTAAATAATAATTTGAGCGATTAGTTTATTATTATTTATTAATTTCTTAATCAAATAACTTTTACATAAAAAGTGGATAATAAGTCCCGGAGAACTAATATATTTTCATAATTTGTCTGCAGGATCACGGGTGTCTGACATAGAAAAACTTATCGTTTGGTTTGTACAATGTCATTATATAGAGTAAGAGCCCATGAAGGACAGATTGTGGTCATTCTTTAAAACCTGATATTTTTTGTACATACCTAGGAGAGGTAATAGACTACTGGCCCGTGTTAAAAAAAATTATGGGTCATTTGAACCACCAGATGACCTATGTAGAAACGATATAAGAGCATAAAATAATAAGATTCAGCATTATGCCGTCACTTGTAAGCTGTCCAACTGAGGACCACCAGAAAGAGAGGGGTTGCAACCCTTGGATATTCTTTCTCCCCTTGTCGCATGATTTTTGTACGGCGTTGCGGAATAATGTATTAGAAGCAGTACTGATATAGCATGAAACTGATGCGTACAAAATTGTGCGCCAAAAGTCGGATTTTTTTTGATTTTTCGACACTTTCCAGGTGAATTTGATCATTTAATTTTGTACGGCATCAGTTTCATGCTATTTCAGTATTGCTTCTAATACATTATTCCGCAACGCCGTACAAAAATCATGCGACAAGGGGAAAATACCAAGGGTTGCAACCCCCTCTCTTTCTGTGGTCCTCAGTTGGACAGCTTACAAGTGACGGCATAATGCTGAATCTTATTATTTTATGCTCTTATATCGTTCTACATAGGTCATCTGGTGGTTCAAATGACCCATAATTTTTTTAACACGGGCCAGTAGTCTATAACTTACTATTCAGTCCGTCTCTCGAAAAGTGATAAAACTCCAAAACACTCAACTCTGAGAATAATGAAACAAAATCTTAATAATCTTATTGTATCTAATCTAACTCCAGTCTGCTTGTAATTCTCGTAATCCACTGCTCCTGTAGGGCGCGAAGAAGACACTATCCCAACAATTGGTTTAGTTCCGGGCGGAGGGTCAGAGGGCGTATTTGTATTCGGTGGATCGCCGCTTTAATCGCGTCAGCCAAGTCCCGTTCTCTCCCACTAGGGTTGTCTTAGATTGTATAGGGTTTTATTTTTATTATAAAAATATTGAGATAACATGATTTTAAACTTCCAAGTAGTAACTAAGTACAATGGAAATCAGAAACAAAAAGCACCACAAATACCTAACACAAATATATTATGTTTTAACCAAAATTTGTCACTCAACGACCTTTTTGCCCCAATGAGCAAGCCCTATTAAAAAAACTGGTTGGCATAGATGAGATCTCTGTTTACTTTTATAAAACGATGCAAAGACCTTAATTTGTGGCAGCCCTATACACAAGGTCAACAAATACAATTTGGCCGGTGCAAAACACGGGTCTGACGAACCTGTAATAAACGGGCGCCTGCTTGACAAATTCCAATCAACAATGTTGTTTTGGCTATCGGCTACGTGCCTCCGTCTAATTCGACTATCTAATATCCGAGAAAAACGACCAAAGGCGAGATAGCCTGATGAAATGGGGTTCGGCTTTGAAGCTAAAGTAGGTTGGAAGATTACTTATTAGCTACTACTAGACCTGAGTTCAAACTCTAATCCTTAATAAGTGAGAAGGTTCTTGTAGGTTTGAAGGTCGTATCGATCTGGAATATCGCAGCCGATAGTTCATTTCAAAGTTATATCGCGGAAAGCAGAAACTTTCTTTCAGAAATGTACAGATAGATAGATATTCTTTATTGCACAGAAATAGAATACTCGTACATGAGTGTAACAATAGCGATAAACAGTTAAATAAGTACCTACAGATGTGAACTGTCTGTAAATCATGGGGTTGGAACTGATGTCATATATGATGGTCTTATCAAACTAGCAATACCCTGTACAATAGAGACAAAGTAGCAGTAGCGAAGGCTTCGAAGGCTGGCTGGTGTGGGCTGGATGAGAGTGGCCGAAAATCGGGAACAGTGATGTTAGCTGGAGAGCTAGTGAACCCTGGGAGTAACGGTCTCCCTGTAAGGTTAGAAATTTGTATACTTACGATTTATGACATGCTAAGATCAATAGCCATGACCTGGCAGGCGTCAGCCCTGCACGTCATCAGCCCCTTTATTTTTTACACTGTTAAGTAAATGGAGTTTCAAAACTTCTTTCTGTAAATTTGAAAATTTAATAGGATAAAGTTTATTAATTGTACATCTTAAAAAAAAATTGACAGGCGATTACAATAAGCAGAAGTATTTGACAGATCAATTAGAAAACGTACAGTTGATGAGGTAAAATAAACTTTATCCTGTATACTTAAAATTTTTATATGTTTTCAAGAAAACGTCTCACAGTAAATATGTACAATGCCAGGCGGTTTTGAACAGCATAAGACCTTGACAGGCGAGGGGACAGCTGCTAAAGGCGTGCAAAGGAGTCCGGCGAAGTTCTATGTATTTTCAGTCTGCGGTTTAGAGGTCCAGTGCCTAGAAAAAAATTAATGATACTTAAAGAAGAACACTCAACTAAGAAAAAGGAATTGTTGCCACTTTTCTAAAGATGGGATTATAAAGGTATAGGGCCGACAAAGTATAGTCGTTCAAGGGTCATACATAAGGTTTTCGGCAAATGTCGGAAATCGTATTTTCCTCACAGTGTCAGTGACTCAGTGTTGATTGACATTTTCCCATAGAAGAAAAAATATCGTACAACGCCCCCCTGTCAATGTTACTGAGAGGCCTTCAGTAGCGCTACCATGAGTTTGACATCGAAACTGACATAACGTAAACTATTGCTCTGTCTTTTTTCAAATGCATCATAATGAAAGAGACAAAAGTGATAGTTTTCGGTAGCGAGGATAGTATTTCTGAGTATTTCAACTTGCACTCGCACTACTAGATTTTGTGCTACTAGCGCACTTGTGACTCAACTGGTGTTGCAGGTGTCTATGGGTGGCGGCAATCGCTTACCATCAGGTGATCTGTCTGCTCGTCTGCTACCAATCGCATAAAATAAAAAAAACATGGAAGGGCTACTGATGCTTAACGTACTATAAATGGCACTCGATAAATCGATGAATGATCCTATGAATGATGACTATGAATTTGTAAGCACGAGTATGAACTCGTGCTTACAAATTCATAGTCCGTCAGGCGCGCCTACCTTACATGTGCACTCAACGATTATTTATAAGTACATAATGTTGCATGTTTACATCAGCGTTATAAAGGTATGGTAAAACAAACTTCGGATGTGTAGGTATGACGTCATTTAATCAATTAAGTACATAACAAATTGTCTAAAAAGGCTGCAGGAGGTACTATATTACCCCGTCGACTTGCAAACCCCATATACCATAATATGCTCATGGTATGCGAACAGCAACCAACTGTTTGCTTACCTGCAACAACAATAACATTATTACCCTAAAATAGCTTGTCGTCCTTGAATTGCTCTATCTACTACTATGTATGTATAGTATGACCTGCTGCCCGAATATCGAGATTTTATTCTGGCCCTTAAAACATATGGGCCAATACTATTAAATGCAGAGAGTATTTCACTATTGGCTTCTTCTTTCCATCGTCTCTGCACTTTCCTCGGATAAACGGTGTCTTTCGATCAAGCAAGACGCAAAGAACATGGACACATCGAAACGGCATTATACTAAATAAACCAAATCACTTGGAAATCAAATCCAGGGAAATGCTGTTGTCTAGGTTGAATCAATAAACTCAAAAGTCCAGAAAATACGCGAAAACGTAAATGAATAGATCACACATTTAAAACAATTTAAAAAGATGTCAAATATCTTAACTATCAAGTGACATATGATTGACTCAACGTTTCGTTTTTCCTCTGTGATGTGAGTTTTGTTCACTGATTGTTTGCAAATTGAAAATAATTTAACTTTTTATTCCATGCTTTTCAAAAATTACTTATAATAAGATAAAATAAACATTTTGTTGCTTAGTTTAATTAGTATGTTTCCAAATATGTATGGTGTCGGAAAACATGAAGACTGCTCTCGCCGGTCTTCTTTATAAGAAATGTTACATGAACGCAAACAATAAATGCAATGTATTTTATTGGGTTTTATGCACATCTACATTGCATCTACATTATTTTAACATTAATTTTCTTCAGCATCATCCGAAATTTCGCTTTCAATTTGGTTTTCATCATCATTGAAGTCCATTATCAGGCCGTTTCTCCTTTACGGCAGTGAGACTTGGCCTGCCTTTACTTACGAGTTAAAAACAGGAGTTGTGCAATAATTTTGAAACATACCTACTATAAACTATACATTTTAAGAAAACCAATGCAAGAACCACATTGTGATGGGCTAATCATTTAATTTGAGTGTCATTTTAGTCGATTGGATGATACCAACTAATTACATTCAATTTTAACTCTTATTGCTGGGGGACATTAAGTCTAATTTCTCATATTGTTCTCTCATAATTTCTCATATGGTAGTACCATCTTGCACAATAACAAGCTACCAAAAGAATTGTTATTATATGTCCATTACGTTATATAATAAGTAGCCAGAAGCATTAAAAGGACTTTCAATTAAGAAAATTAAATTTAATTTATATAAACTTTTGTGTGACAAATGCTTCTACAGTAGGTATTCATGAGTTTATGGAATGTAAGATTTAATTTTATGTTTATTCAATTGTTGACATTATTATTTTGATTACCTTTTTTTTTATGACTAATTTTGTATTTATTTGACTTAACAAATTTAGACGAGCGACGGTGTGTCCTTGTTATTGCATGCCGATAATATTCGGTTTAAATGTGAGAAACTTAATAATAATTGATGTGCCTATTTGTAACCACATTTACCGCAATAAATGATTTCTATTTCTATTCTATTCTATTGACGAATACAGGTTCAATATTTCAAACATGTCCTAGTAACCAGCAGAATAACTTTTATAGACTTTATTACATACTGTAATAAGACCTATATTCCTTCAATGACGGAATTAGGTTCATTGCTTAAATGTGTCCTAGTTACCGTCAGATCAATGGGGAAACTGACGGCTATATGGGTCATGTAGATTGCATAAAACCCAATAAAATACATTGCATTTACTGTATGCGTTCATGTAACATTTTCTTATTTTGCACGCCCGCCCAAGCAGCTGTCCCCTCGCCTTGTCAAGGTCTTATGCTGTTCAAAACCGCCTGGCATTGTACTATTTACTGTGAGACGTTTACTTGAAAACATATAAAAATTTTAAAGTATACAGGATAAAGTTTATTTTACCTCATCAACTGTACGTTTTCTAATTGATCTGTCATATACTTCTGCTTATTGTATCGCCTGTCAATTTTTTTTTAAGATGTACAATTTAATAAACTTTATCCTATTAAATTTTCAAATTTACAGAAATAAGTTTTGAACTCCATTTACTTAACAGTCTAAAAATATAGGGGCTGATGACGTGCAGGGCTGACGCCTGCCAGGTCATGGCTATTGCTCTTAGCATGTCATAAATCGTAAATATAAAAAATTTCTAACCTTACAGGGAGACCGTTAATCCCAGGGTTCACTAGCTCTTGGACTATGTGCATTAGGGGAGACCTATGTCCAGCAGTGGACGAGAGTGGGTTGTTATGATATTTTTTCGGACCCAAGGTTTTTTCTGAAAAATACAGGGTTAATTAGCTTAGGTAAAAAGCAAAATAGATACTATAAAGCTTCACGGGGAAGTTCACCATTGTAATCTAAATAAACGGAGAGGTCGATGACGACGAAATATCTGACTATTCTGAAAAAAAAAGACATTCAATTGACTGCACGCAAAACTTTAACTTGCGGTTACTTTTAACCACCGTTTGAGGTTGACCAGCGACTCTCCGCGAGTACTGGAGTCGTTTGATGGCGCTGCGAGTTAAAAGGCTGCAAAAGTCGCCGTTTGGGGCGGAAAACTCGTATATCGCCAATCGAACCACGAGGGGCCGTCGTGTTTAGGGCCGCATTGTCGGTGGAGAGCCCTCGAGCGGCGTGCCTTGCCCTCGAAACCTCCTTCCAACGAATATGCGCAGAGTGAAATTCAAGTGATTTTTTCTAGGGTAAAAATGCTTATGACTGCCATTTTGGAATATTGACGTGAATAGCGTTTTGTGTGACCGGTTTTTGTGATAGTAAGGAATTGGCGTTGTATTGGAGCCTGGTATAGATACAACGCTTAGACCATGATTTTAGGATTTGGAGCCTGGTATTACAATGAAGCAGCTAACCTTCGCATCTTTCTAACAAGTTTTAAACTAGTTAGAATTTATAACGGATCAACCGAATCAAGATCAACGTTCTTATAAAACTATGTGAAACGTCCAGGGTTTTCTTACGAATTTTCCTCTCATCGTCGAGCAAATGCTAGAAATACGCAATTAGATTCATAATCCAGAGATGCATGCACGACTTTTCATGAAAGGTGCGTCTCATCTATTAGGCTACTATTGCTCTGCTTGGCGTCTAAATCACATTCACCAATTTTTAAACCAAATAGCAAAAATAGCTTACGTTTTCTTCTGCTTGAATTAGGTACTTACTTACTTGCTGATGTCCAAAAAACCAAAAGGATGTTACTTTTCATTTTAGGGTTCACGGAATCCCTGCCGTTTTTTAGCCACTCGGTCACATAAACTATCTATAGCTAAGCTACCTGCATGCGTGCGTGGCCAATTCGAAGCCCTCAATAGTTTCTGCCTTTGTCCTCCGCGACGTGCCCTATCACCCAGCTGCGTGCTCCAGAGCACTCTTCACGCAGCGGCTAATGACCTGTTCATTAACTGGGTTATCTTTGGAAGTGCATGCGGACACTTTTCGGTTGGGAGGGCCTCTTTGATAAGTGGGTAGAAGGAAGGCATGGTAGCAATTATGGAGCTTCATTTTGAAGCCAGATTTTGCGGACATGTCAAACGGAGAACAATACCTCTTTTTTCTTTAATATATCGGTTGTGTTTAAGTTTGGGAGGATTGCGTGACTTCTTTCATATCAACCTTCAACATAAGAAAATATGCATGTGTTTGAGAACCAGTTCAACTTTAGGCATTCGTATAAAAACATGTAAAAATTATGCAGCTCAAGGCAAATTAAATTCATGGAGTTCGGTTAATTTAATTGGTAAAATCGCCACCCAGCGTGTGGAAAGTTGAAGATTTTAGTCCCACCTGTGGACCCTTTGACTTTTTAAGTGCATTATTTATGTACTCACTTATATAAATACACATCTAAGTTCAGTGTAACAAATAAAAAACCAACATAACGTAACCCAAACAAAACAAAAAATTAGAAACAATGAAAAATTCATAGTCTCTATAACAATTAAACTGCACCGGACACGAACAGAAAGGGACATAAAACAAAGATGGCCATTCCCCAGACTACAGATTATGGCCAATAAGAGCGGACCTCCAAACCCGTAGGCCTAATAACCCGACCTTTCCAAGTTCGAGCACAAACACGGCTAAAGGAATTCGTTCGCATGGTAGTGGAACGGCCAAGCTATTAAAATAATCAAGTGAGGGCTATCTGCGTCTTTTCATTCAAATATTTTTTGTAATTTAAGATAGATTGAATCCAAGTTTCCAGCTATTTTTATGCAATATGTATATAAAGCGACGTTTATAATTATTTAGGATACTGTATCGTATAAAACTATAAACAAGAGTATTGTTGATAAATAAAAATAAGGTAAAATAAAATTGTTTTTTACTAAAGGTCGGCAATATGTAAGTAATGTTCTCGTTTCTTAGTCTTTCTAAAGATACGTGTAGATATAAGTTAGTATTAAATTCTCACAGTTTTTTATTATTTCGTTATTTAAGAAACCGACTTCAAAACCCAAGAGGAGGAGGAGGTTACATAATATTTAAAATAGTGTTCTTCAGTGCAAAAATTATGCTTTTTTATTCATCTTCAAGTAATTTTAAATTCAAAGTTCTTCTAGAATCTTAGGTTATCAAAATAAGCGAAAAACAGCTGGTCCATACTAAATGGAAACGCCACTCAAAAAACTATACACCAACAGAATTTGTTTTAATATTTATTAACGATCTCTAGTTATTACTCGTTTTATGATACGCAAAGACTTTCAAAGACGTACAAATGAAAATTAAATTCAAAATCATGCCACCTTGTAACAATAGAACTTGGCTCTCTCGCTCGCCCACCCGGCTTTCCTCCGGGATATTAGTCGACACGTGTTTCGCCCGTAAACGGTGGACGTCCTCAAACGGCTTAGAATTCGTCACGGCACTTCTTATTATGTCGGGTCGGCCCAAACTTCAGGAATTGACTAAGGGTCTTAGGCGAAAGGATTGGCCGGATGTAGGTCACCCAGTTGGAGAATTATTCGCGAGTTACGAGGGTGAGATTAAAATTTGGGCTAACTTTAAGCCTAAGTTACAATAACAGAGATTTCTGGAAAGTTATTAAGAGGATCGTACCCTTTGATCTTTGGATTAAGATAAGGTTATGTTTTCATTTCAGCCAATAGACGTCCACTGTTGGACTTAGGCGTCCCCCAATATTCTCCTTAGAAATCGGTCCTATAACACCCGCAGTGGAGTCTCAAGTGTGCTGTAAACCTTTAATCCCTTTCCCAGATTTTTGCCTCAGGTACTTCTCGGTGAAACACAGCGCAGGCGCTACTTCACGCTGGTTTTCTCTGAGGCTGCAGTGGTAGTATCATTTCGGTCAATTTGGCCCATTCATGTGTGTTGTCCCACGGTACTCGCATCCAACTTCTGACAACAGAACTCTTTCTCAATTCGTAATTAAGTCAGTTTCCAAGAAATCTTTAATTTTTCCAACCCCACTCATAAAATCAAAAATTAATTACCCGTTCTACTTTGTTAGACTAACTTTGTAACTAAATCAAGGCTTCCTCATCTAAAAGTGGAAAGGATAAAAAATTCACTTCATTTAAAAAGCAAACGACTCCCAGATATCGCTCTGGCATTCCCGTCAAAAGATCCGACAAGCAATGCAATACAGTAATGCACTGACGAGGCTTAGGGCTGTGCATACAGAGTTAGAGCACGTTAGAGAGCAGTTCTTGCGGCTCTTTACTAGGGTAAGCAGTATGATGCCAAAATTGCAACGTACATTTTCATTTATTGTGATAACAAACTGACGAAATATGCGAATGCATTTCTACTATTTTGGGAAGTTGCTACTACAAACAATCTCGTATACGTATCTCTTTTGATGTGAATTTTATGAAAGGGATATGTGCCTTCCTATGTTGCTGTGTGGGTACCTACGCTAACTCAAACCGATCTAAAGCTAAACTAAATGAAAAAAGTAATTTAAAAATGCTGCCGGCATTACCCCGCTGGATTGCAATGAAAATTACTGGACACAGTATTTTTATGTGTAAGGCGACGTTCAGATGGATCCCTTGATGGTAAGCGAGTACCGCCGCCCATAGACGGGTGGGTGTGTATGGGCGGCTTCACCAGTCAAGTCACAAGGGCGCTGTACAACCTTTTAAGCCTTTTTTCCCTCACTCATTCGGCGAAACACACCACAGCCCTTGCTTTACACCGATCTTCTGTGATCACCGATTGTCAGGCCGACCCGTTCTATTGAAGCATGGTTTTCCCACCATGGTCAATGCCAACCTTTGGATATCCCGTGACATTTGTGATCCTGCAAGGGATCCTGCAAGTGCCAACCCTGCACCTTCGGAGCGGCCTCAAACGCCACCATCGGGCGCACGCGCCGACTTGAACCGCCATTACTCGCGGTTCGTTATAATGCTCTTAGCCTTTGGGCTTCCACTACATTCCTCAACTTTACCCTGCTTTCCGAATTTTCCTCTGTCATTTTTTAATCGTTGTGTTTTGGTTCCGAACTCATACATGCATAATGAAGTCAAATTTTACTTCATTCACATAAATATCGGTTGGTCCTAAGGCGCGTCTGGTTGTAATCGTGCCTCTTACCCCAAAGAACAAAGATATTCCCACTTTAGTTATAGATTCCCTCGTTAAGAGATTCTCCCCATTCGTGAGAAAAACACTATTTAATATAACAGAAAATATTATATTTAATAATTTCTTAGCCATCAAAAAGAGTATCTGAGAAGTTTCTTGCCGAATCTTCCCGTTAGATTCCACTTTCCGACTCCATTAATAAATGTATATCCGCTACACTACTACGGGGTGTCTCTATAGAAATCACATTCTTCTACTAACGATTCTGAACAACATTTTTTTTCTCCGACTTTTGGAAATTCGTCCACCGACTTTGTGTGGGAGTTTGAATTTGTTTTTTTGCGAATTTACAAAAGTCAATGAACAAATTAAAGTTGTTTAGAATGGTTAGGGGAACACGTGGTTAAAGTAATGTAAATGCTTGGAGATAAGATAAGATAAGATACCAAGATATTGGCCACAAAAACATATATACAGCAGTAAACCAGGAATATAAGAGAACAAAATAAAACTTTTGTTTTGTGATATATGTCCTGTAACACATTTTTATTTCCACTATTTTTCCAACCCCTTCCAAAGCAAGATCTATTCTCCATTTCAGTACGTTATTAATTAGGTACACTGTATGAGCATTGTAATACTCTTTAGTGCACAATCCATGTTCAACGGCTTAATGCACGAATTTATTTAAATAAAGGCGGTACATGGAGTGTGATTAATTCACTTTGTCACAAAAAGGCTTTCTCTCGTGCATCCAGTAATTACTTTGAATATGTATTTCACGACGACTGCTCGCCCTATGGAATAAATTATAATAAACAAAAAATATTCTTTCATAATGAAAGTTGAATTTTTCTTATGAACTTATGATATGGGTTCAATTCTACACGGATTTTTTCGTAATTATTTAGATGACTTCTGACTTGTTGGTGCGTCAGAGTTACAGTAGCGCTTGGGGTTCTGAGTTTTATTATTTATTTATTTACAACGTCCTTCTACCGAGTCAGACCTTAATATTTACTTCTAGGCACCAGTTGACAATACGCTCTTTTTAAAGGTTTTAATGACTTATAGTACACGCTGCGGTGTTCAGATGATGATAATCACGAATTCTGTTGTATTATAAAGGCGGTTCGTGTCCACATCACGACGATCTCCACTGCGTACCTGCAGAAGGCGATAGTGGATCGCTGTGCGCTACTCCGCGGTGAGGAGGCAGTTCGGTCCCGACGACAGCGAGGAGACTCCGGTCTTGAATACCAGCAGCAGGTGTCATCACCATCTTTATTCCAAGAAGAAAGTT